>NDXB01022435.1:16956-33843 GCA_002631895.1 Agapornis roseicollis
GGGGAGTCTTGGGGGAAAAAAAAAAAAAAAAAAATGAAATCATGATGTATATCTAGTGTAATAAAGTGATGTACATCTGAATTTGAAGACACCCTGGAAAAACACTGATAAAAATTTATAGGCATTCCTCATAGAGATGAATGGAATAAAAACAATGTTCCTATGAAAGTATCTATAAATTTTAATTATTTGTTGCTTAAGAAAACCTGTAAGAAAATAAAAAAGTGTTTTCAGATAAATGTGCTTTTCTGCTTCTTATAATATTATGCAAGAGATATAAATTACCTGAAAGATTAATAACAGTGGACAGAAGGGGAATGGAATAAAACATAGATTATCATGTAGCAAGTTTTCAAGCAGCTCACAAAAGTACCAAGGCAACTAAAATTGTAATAAATCACCTCAAAGATATCAACCCTTGTCCAGGGATGTACTGCACGGTGAGTCAAGAAAATATCATGCATAGTCATTGGCTGTGGCCTGGCGCATTCTGAAGCAGAAATACCCAAATGAAGAAGGTTTAGACCAGAGAGATGGAAGTGAAATAACAAGGAACAGTGACAGACAAGACGGAAGGTGTAAGGACAAGAAAGAAATGGGAAGGTCATAATTCAAAACCAAAAAATCCAATTTACTATTTAGGCCATTACTTCTCAGAGAACCAGAAAAAAGGGAAAGACTCTACTGATTTCTCCCAAAGGGAAAAACAGATGTCTGAGAAGTCTCAACTGATATTTTCCCCAAGGGTTTTATCTTTGCCATAAACCTGATACATCATCTACAATGAGTAGGACACTGTTCTGCTCACTTTTTTTTTCTCACTACTTATCATTTCTTGGGTCTAGGTTTTAATTTTCTTTTAGCACCAATGACTTAAAGTTTCTAAACAAAGAACTGAAATACAAATTACAAATACAATTAGCTATACTGCACTGCTTCAGCCAAGACATGTATCCCCTGTGTTGAGTTTGTCTGAGTTCTGGAAGAATATGGATAACTAGCAGAACATATTTCATGTCTATATTTCCCATAGAACATTGTCAAGTATTTGCTAATATATCCTGATAGGTCCTGCATAAAAACTACACAAATCTACAAATTTATGTATCAGGTTTCAATTTTACTTTTTTTTTATTATTATTTCAAAAAATAAAAGTGAAGAAGTAGTTTAATGATCTCTGTCTTTTGCTGCTTGACCAAAATTGTGCACTAATGAAGGTCAATATTATGAATCTTCTTAAGGTTAGGAAAACGCAAGAAATAGATCATCTAATAGGAGCAGTTAAGACTTGCACAGGAAAGCAACCCAGGCAGAGAATGAGCTAATTGCTAGACCTCAGATGGAAGATGTAATTATTCTTAGCCCTATGTAGTACATGAGGTCAGACAGGCTATCTCATCATCTTAAACTGCTCAGAGGCTGCTTTGGCAGGGTATCAGCAGCTCGTCTCTATCCTTACCAGATTCAAAAAAAATCTGAAATTTCAAGTGACAAAATTCTAGCCTGGTATTTGATCCAGACATTAATAAGGAGCCTAGGATTGCTGTAGCATTTAGAATACATATAAAAGAAACGGCAACTTATGCTCATAATTCAATCCATTTATTTTCTTCCTCATATAAATACTACCCAAATCAGGTAGGTAATCACTTTTAAATCTGTTCAATTTCAAACACTATCACTGCATCTCTACTGTTGAAAGGAAAAATAAAACTGTCAGAAAAATCATAGCCTAAATATAAACATATACGCAGATGTTTAAACCCTGAAATGCGCAGCCCTCTAGACTTATGTTATGTGCACTTTTTCTCAGCTAAATGTTGCCTTATACAGCCAGTCTTAGGAATTTCTCTTTACATGACAAAATCACTCATTGTTGCTAATGCCATTTTAAAAATTATGCTTACTGTTTATATAAAGGATCACTATTATTTTTATACATGGCTTTATATTGTTTCATTCCAAATGTATTCTATTTTCTTCCCTATTATAAACTAGATCTCGGGCTCCTGAATAGTTAGCAATGAAATGCTTTACCACTCAGCCTCTTAGAAAATTAGTAAGTCCACCTTGAAGCCCTTCCTAAATAAGCTAATTTTAACGGGAGAATCAGGAAGGGGTTAGTTTTGGTAGGATGTATTTTTCATATCAACAGAATAAATTGAGCAACTATCCACTAAAACTTCTTTTCTACTGAAGAGCTGGGCTGTAAGTCACTAACTGATAACAAAACATGCTATTCTGTAAAGAAAACACAACAGTGATGTGCTAACATTACAACTTCCTAGACATGCTAGCTAATGCTTTACCTTACTGTATCTTCCAGCTGTATATCAAAACACGTTTCTCTATGGAAATAATGTCTAACACCTAAGTTCTCTTCCAGCTGCAGCTGTGTCTTGTTTTCTCCTGAGAATATGGGAGTGTCTGATGCCCACGGCTGATACTAAATTGCACAATGTTACCTTGCAACAACAACAAATCAGAGCACATTGAAATCTGAGGAAGGTTTATGGCCAAAGATTCAGAAAATTTTGGTCAACACCATACCTCAATGTACAATAAAGGATGAGAAAGAAGTAAGATAGAACCCTTAAAAATCTCAAATTTGAGTTAATTTTTTAATAAAAGCCTTTCTTCCTCTATTTGCCGCTTTTTCAGATAGCTGCTTTTTCACAGTATTTTTCAACAGAAATTCACTTGACATACCTTTTACTTTTTTAAGGAAGAGAGAAACACAAAGAAAATCTGCTTTCCAAGAAGAGTTTTGTTTTGCACCTGCAAGTTTTAAGTTTCTCTGAATCCCAGGAAGAAAGGCACTGTCAAGAAAGATTTTATTAATCTCCAAGAAAAAATGATAGCATGTTATAAACATTTACATCTCTTCTGATGTTGGGAACCCTGAGATGTTACAGCATTGGAAGCTATAGCATTGGATGGGCCTGTGGTAAGGACACAGCATGTTGCACAGATTTGCTATTCCTGGTGAGGTTTGACAGCATCATATTTGATTTTTTATAGAATTTTCTAAGAAATAAGCAACACTATTCATTTTTTCTACTACTGGAAAAAAGCATGTTTATATGAAAACTGTTTCATTTAATGATAGACATGGCACTGGTACCACCAGCAGGGACAAGTGGGTGCTGCTGGCAGAGTCTTCCATTGTGATTAGCCAGCTAAGCTTATCCCACACCAAGAGATGTATGCAACAGAGTGCAGACATCAAGGCTATGTAATATGTCCAGTACAGCATGGCACAGTACAGAATAGTGTATACCTGTATCTGCTTAGGTGACTCACTAAAACCTAGATGTAAATAGATCTCCAGTTAGTACCACTTACAAGCTGCCTAAAAATGATTTTTTCCACTAATAAGAGCCACATTTGTTTTTCCTGAAGGAAAATAATTTCAGACTTAGCATTATCACCAAGATCTCCAACCCACCTCCTAAAGATACTGGAAAAATGATGACTGCTAAGCTTCTTAAAATAAGTTACTCAGAAAAAATCTCAAGACTTGTATGCATGAGGCAAGTCAATGTGATGTCCTTGAGTGATGGTTAAAAAATGAGATAAAATTAATTTTAACATGAGTAAGTTAAAAAAGCAAAAAGGAAAACAAAACAAACAGAAAACCACACACACACACAAAAAAAAAAAACAAAAACAAAACACCCACAAAACAACAAACAAAAAAGAACTGAATCTAGCTTTTTACATGTCATGATGTTTGTACAAGATACAAAGCTACCATGTTTGCACCCTGTTGCCACTGACTATCACCTTTAAGATTGAAGCATAAAAATTTTAGAGGTTTGCAAAGTTCCAGTGGGACTAAACCAGTCTATCTCCATCATCCTCTGCTCTCCCATTTAGGAAGAAATGAAATCTTTGGATAAGCACATATTTATTTTCATTTTCTGCCTTTCACAGGTAGACCATGCCTATTTTACAAAGCTAGGGTGCCCAACCAGCAGTTTCTATCAGCTGCATCCTAGAGCAAGGACAATGCAAAAGAAAGTTTGGTCTGCTGTATTTGCTACCTACAAATGTCTAACAACATTAGAGAAACACGTGGAAACATAGGAAATCTGGTCCTGACATTTCAAAAAGACAAACTATGGCAGGATCACATCTAACAAGCTCTGCATAACAGCCAGACATACAGAAAGAAAAATTAGGAAATACTATAATTAAAAAAAAAATCCAAACCACATCAGGATCACATCAACTGATGTCTGTATAATAGCCAGCCATAAGAAGAATCATAAAATCATAGAATAGTTAGGGTTGGAAAGGACCTTAAGATCATCTAGTTCCAATCCCCCTGCCATAAGCAGGGACACCTCACACTAAACCATGCCTCACAAGGCCTCGTCCAGCCTGGCCTTGAACACTGCCAGGGATGGAGCACTCACAACCTCTCTAGGCAACCCATTCCAGTGCTCACCACCCTAACAGGAAAGAATTTCTTCCTTATATCCAATCTAAACCTCCCCTGTTTAACCCATTACCCCTTGTCCTGTCACTACAGTCCCTAATGAAGAGTTCCTCTCCAGCATCCCCAGAGGCCTCCTCCTTTTGATACTGGAAGGCTGCTAGGAGGTCTCCACGCAGCCTTCTCTTCCCCAGGCTGAACAGCCCCAACTTTCCCAGCCTGCCCTCATATGGGAGGTGCTCCAGTCCCCTGATCATCCTCGTGGCCCTCCTCTGGACTTGGTACAACATCTCCATCTCCTTTTTATGTTGAGGACACCAGAACTGCACACAATACTCCAAGTGAGGTCTCATGAGAGCAGAGTAGAGGGGCAGGATCACCTCCTTCGACCTGCTGGTCACACTCCTTTTGATGCAGCCCAGGATACGATTGGCTTTCTGGGCTGCAAGCGCACACTGAAGCCAGTTCATGTTCAACCACCACCCCCAAGTCCTTCTCAGCAGGGCTGCTCTGAATCTCCTCTCTGCCCAACCTGTAGCTGTGCCTGGGATTGCTCCCACCCAGGTGTAGGACCTTGCACTTGGCATGGTTAAACTTCATGAGGTTGGCGTCAGCCCACCTCACAAGCGTGTCAAGAAGAATGTTAAATGAGAAGTTTTATAATACAAACTGCCTAACAAAATGAAAAATAAAACAAAAAATCCACAGTATCTTCTCACCAGTAGCAGCCAAGTAAACAAAACAAAACAAAAAAAAGGTGGTCTTTCCAGACCCAGCTCTTACAACAGCAGTGATATCTTGCCATTAAGTAATGTGTACACTACCAGCTTCATCAATTCTAAACTAAATACCAACTAAATAAGACCTTGAATTCAAGCAAGACATTTCAATAGATGGTATTTGGTGGATTTCCAAATGAAATTTAAAAGTCACTATGTACCATCTCAAACCTTGTCTTGCAGTCCACACTTTGTTCATTGGTCATGGCTATTATGACCCTTTCTACTAGTTCTGTAATACTAGATCCATCTCATATTTTCTTTAAGCAGTAGTGCTGTTTAATTTAAAATATATGGTTCAGTGGATAAATCAAGGAAGATGTGGAGTAGATATACACCTGGGTTGCCTAATTTCATATGAGTTATAATGGAGAAATGTATATTAGAATAAAATGCCTATAAATCAAAAGCTATTTAATTTTCCGTGGTTATGTAAAAGGAAGACCTGTTTCAACCCATAATTCAGCTGTCATAATCTCTTCCTTGGACCTTTTTGTCCTTTGGACCTTCCTTGGAAACTTTTGTCACACAGAGAAGAATAGTTCTGAAGAAATCACATTAAATCATACTGTGTTACTGACAGCCAGTTACTTGAAGATAATTTAGCCCATTTTAACAAGTACTTAGCCATGAATTGTACTTTTCTATATTCTTATTCTTCATATCTTAATGTCACAAAGCTGGCATCTCTGTGCAATATATATGTATAAAAATCAATGCAAAAATGCATGCCCCACCATGTTTCACTGAGTGTAATGCCCCAAGAGAACTACTAAGATTCTCTTACGGAGCTTCAGAGGGGTATTTTCAATCAGGACTGAACTGGAGGAACTAATGTTACCACGGAACTTTAGAATAGCTTAGATCTATATATATATGTATATTTTTTACTGGCACAACTTTGGAAATATTTTGGACTAAAAATTTCCTTTTAAAATAATAATTGATACTAAATTATGAAAAATCACTTACCTAGCTACCACTGTAAAATGTACTATTCTTATGTAGTGGTGAATTTTAGCCTGGAATTGGAATGAAGAGCAGGACAGGTTCTAAACAGCCAGTAGGTATCAACAAAAGTGGAAAAGCAATACCAAAAATGTTGCCAATAAAAAGGCTGATAGCTGCTCGTTGGACATTTAGAACACCTGCCTATCTAATTATTGTCTCATTGATAGTATCTGACTGTGAATGGATGGAAATAGCAATACCACAGGAAATCAGAATTTCTCACTCAGAAAACATTACACTGAGCTCTGAAGGTGCATAAAAAAATAGCCCATGTATAAAGACTTAGCTTCAGCATCTGAAATTTTATTTTATGGCTACAATCGGAACCACAGCTGCCAGAATTTTTCATGATAGGGATGGATAATGTACTTACAGCTTTTCACACTTACAGAGATTAATCTCCTTTTTAGAACTAGTTTTCATTGTTCTTCACTAAGCCATGATTGGTTTTCCCCATTCACTGAGAAATTTCTGTTTTGTTTTGCAAATTATGAGGAAAAAATGGAGGCAAGTAATGCATTTATGATGCATTTCAATTTGTCTCCATTTTTTATCATCTAATTACAGTTACTCAGTCTCCCATATGGTTTTATTTAGAAACTCAGAACAGAAGAAAGTAAAAATATTTATTGGTTTTCTGGGGAAAGCACATTAAATTTCTATTTATTTATTAAGATTTCTAAGAAAAATAAATACATAGCTACTCGTTGTGAATATAATTTAGAGTCTGTGAATAATTCTGGAAAATGATAAGTAGAAATTCTTATAAAATTAGGCCATTTCACTTTCTTTTTTTTTTTTTTTTTCCAAAATAACCAAAGCAGGACATGGTGTAAAAATACAAGTATTGCATACACTTTCTGACAAATAAAAATAAGTTTTATTTTAACAAAAAGTTTTATTTTAACAATGTTCTATGACTGTGCTGTGACTTGGTTTTTTGAGCTTGAAGACATGGCTTTTTATGCATTTAGGCTGGTTAGCTGCAGATGACTTGGATTCTAGTTAAACCTCTGAGCATCTAGTTTTTCAGATTTCCTTTGCATGTTTTTTGGAAAGCTGGACTGTCAATGCTAGCACGTTCTATAATAATCTTTTGCTGGGTGAAGCTGGATTCAACAAATGATGCAAGGTATAAGAAAAGGTCAAAAATAACTGATTTTTATCCCGCTGATTAAACAGCTTTACAGAAAAGTGAGGATGATTGAACCAATGTGATTACTGAAGCTGCAGGGGGAAAAATGGAAGACCATTAAGAGCAAATTATGGAAAATGTGGAGTGCAAAAAGTAAATACCAGTCATATGACAGCTCTATGAGATTTTCTTTCAAAACAAGTTTTTTTTAATTGATTTTAAAAATGCTTTGAAAAGCTTCTTTGTTGCTCTTTAATTCATTTTTTGGAAAGTTCAAGTAAAAGGTGAATTAAATTTTGTCTTTGGTATCATTCACAGTAGTTAAATAAGCATCATTCACCACAGCAGCTTTGTAGTGTGCTTGATGCTCTGAAAATAAAAACAGAGGACAAAAGAACACTTCAAAAATACAAACATTTTGAGTCCTTTGTCATTTGAAAGATAGCATCAAAGGAATTTCTAAAAAGAAAATGTAAAGTGATTTAGGCAAGAATTCTTTGATGAATACTTTTTCACATTTACCTAGCACTTTCCACATATATAAACTGTTTTGGACGTGGTATAGCACGCAAATTCAAATAGATATTACCACTTCACAAGAAAATTGTGGAGGTGGACACAAAAAAAAGAAAAAAAAATTAAGCAAAACCCAAAAAAAAGTGAAATCAAGAAAAAAGATGTTTTCATGTTTCACTTTTTACTGGCTGTCTACATTGAAAATTTTAGGCCAAAGTACCTACATAGCTAGCATTTTCTGAACATGTCAGTATCTACTAGTATGCTCAGGCTTTTGGTGTAGTCCAACTCACACCTGGAACCACATAAAGTTGCATCAACAAAAGTACACAATCTCAGCACAATTCCACTTTAAGTACCTAGATTTTCATACAATACCTAGAGAGGTCCTGGCACCTCAGAAAAGGATTTACAAGCATCAGAAACCTTCTAATAATGTATATGACAGAGCGTGACTATTTATTTTTTTACAGAAATGGCAATATCTATGTCAGCTTTGTTTTTTTTTTTAACGTTGCATTTCTTCTCCATACCATTTTTTTTTTCATATTTACAGAGTTTTGAGCTGTTCATGATATACTGAGTTGTATCTAGAAGTATCTCCATTTTGCAAAAATTCTTAATTTGTAGTAATGAGTGGGAGAAATTCTTCCTCATTATCATTTTACATTTTCATTAATGTTTGAAGATTAATCACTACCCACAGATAAAACCCAAAAGACAAAAGGATTCCTGACAACATCTCTTCAGGATAGTCAGTTATGTGATTTTCTAATGGCAACTGATTTGCATGAGAACAGTGTTTTTTTTAACAATGCTAAAACTACATTGTATTAGTAAAGCTCCATGGTTATTTAAAAGAGGATAACTTTTTCTCTCTGACTTGAAACATGTAGTGTGAGACTTCTTATTTCATTTACAATTTTTTATCCAACCATAGTAGCTACAGGACTTCATTTTGGGCTGTGACAAGCTATGATTGTCAAGGTTGCTTAAACTTATATCAAATTATCTTTGGCACAGTTCAAATCCATGGAAACCTATCTATGGACAGTTCACACAAATAAACAACCAAATATTAAATAATAATAATAAAAAAAAGGTAGAATCAAGTCCTGCTGGCTTGTATTTCTCTTAATAGTCATTTCCTAATGGACTCTAGAAGAGTTTTTCACAAGACAGTCAGTACTTTCTAATGATGTCAAAATGTCAATTGAAAATTCACATCTTTCAGCAGAAAAGTACTACATTTCTAAAAATGAAGCATTGCAGTGATCATTCTGCCTGGCAGCACTTCTCCAAGTACACAGTATCACTTCCCCAAGTGACAGAAGAAGAAACAAGGAGAGTGGCTGTGCTGGGCCTTGTTCTTGCTCAAAAAGGAGGGATGGTGGGGGATGTGAAGCTCAAAGGCATCCTTGGGTGCAGTTACCATGAACTGGTGGAGTTCAAGGGTCATAGAACAGTGAGGAGGAAGTGAAGTAAGCTCTCTACCCCAGAGTTTGAAAGAAGACTTTGGTCTCTTGAAGGATCTGCTTGCTCAAGTACCAAGGGATAAAGCCCTAGAAAGATGAGCCCCAGAACGCTGGTCAATATTAAAGGATTAACTCCTCCAAGCTCAGGAGCAATGCATCCTAACAAAGAGGAAGTCAGTCAAGAATGCCAGGAGGGCTGTGCAGGTGAACAAGTTGCTCCCAGACAAACTCCAAGACAAGAAAGAAGCCCACAGAGGGTGGACAATAGGACAGGTAGCATTGAAGGAATTACAGAGAAACAGAGCAGCCAGGGATCAGTTTAGGAACAGACAAAATCTGACCAGGGACATTAAGGGCAACAAGCAAAATCTTCTAAAGGTACACTGGGGATAAAAGGAAGACTAGAAAGAAATGTGGGCCCCCTCCAGACAGAAGAAGACATGGAATCAGCTGAGGTACCCAATTACTTTTTTGCCTTGGTCTTCACTGGCAAGAGCACCAGCCACACTGCCCCATTTGCAGAAAGCAAACACGGGAACTGGGAGAATGCAGGGGAAGATCAGATTCAAGACCATCTAAGGTATACAAGTCCATAGGACCTGACAAGATGCACCTGTGGGTCCAGAGGAAACTAATGAATGAAGTTGCCAAGCCATCATCTATCATATTTGAGAAGTCATGACAATTCAGTGAGGTTCCCACTGACTGGAAAAGGAAAATATAACCCCTATTTTTAAAAATGGAAAAAGGAAGACCTGAGGAATTACAGACCAGTCAGTTTCACCTCAATGACCATCAAGATCATGCAGCAGATCCTCCTGGAAACTCTGCTAAGACATATAGAAAATAAGGAGGTAATTGGTAATAGCCAACATGATTTCACTAAGGGCAAATCATGCATGACAATTTGGTTTCTCTTTTATAAACTACTGCTGGCATTACAGGGACCTAGTGCTGATATTAATATCCCAGAAATATACCTGCACAAATCTGTCTTCCTGTCAATGTGTGTTAGAGATGACCCTGCTAAATACCAGAAAAAATCATCTTTGTTTATCCACAATTATTCTGTATTACTGTTGCAGGGTAAAAAGCAGCAGTGATATACCAACACCTTGTACAGCCGCCATAGACTAGTAGGCAAGTTCCTTTCATACATGTCACTCTTTCTTACAACCTAGCAAGTATTATTCAACTGATTATCACCCCTCTACCATACTTTTGCCACATGTATTCTAATTGGTCTAATTTCATTTACACAAAAAAGACACAGTCACTGTCACTGTTGAAGTCACATGCTCAATACCTCTCACCAAACCATGTCTGTGCATGTCCAATGTACACATTTCCCAATGCATGCATCCCATAGTACAGAACTCTTTCTGTGGCTGACACATCTCCTGTTTTGATTAGCAGTAGTTAGCTTCCCTTAGGCTCAATTAATTCTCTAATCTAAAAGGTGAAGAAATTATTTTAATCAGTTACAAGCAGCTAACCATTCAAGCAATGTGGCACTTTCCCTTCTGTACCATGAACTCAAAACACAGAATCCATTATGTCATGTAAGATGACAGTTGAGATAGGCTTTCTGTTCTTCAAGCCTGAAAAGGTAATTCCGAGTTTTTTTCTCTGCACATTTGTCTCTACCAATTTCCTTATCAGCTATTTCAAGAACCTCTGATGCCCAGAAGTATCACCATAATCAGGAAGATTCAGTCCATCACAGATGCCTGAGGCATACAGCATTTCAGGACATTATTAAGGCAACTCAGAAAAGTTCCATTTTATGACATGTAGGTAGCTGATTAATTTGCTTGTATGATTGCCTGCTCAGTCCACATTGCATATAGCACACATACATGTACGAGGTGAACTTTTATTCTTTCAATAGGATTTCCCTCCAACATATTGTAGTAATGCCTTTTCTTCATATCACAAACCTTTCATTTTCTGAGCTCACTGTAACAGTAATATCATCTTTGTTTTGTTTTTTTTTTTTGTTCTTAATCTTCAAGCAGAGTCTACACTCTTTCTTAAGATCCTTCAGTTTTCTACCAAATAATCATGTAAGTCGAAATCTAGACCCAAGACATGCAGTTTGCAAATTAGGGAATTCTCTTAATTGTTTTCCTGTCAGATCTATACCCTGCAGTTTTGCTTTGCCACTTCTTTCTCTTTACATTAGTATCAACACACCAAATCCTTTGGTGATTGTTTCAAAGTATAGATATGTTTAGTTCTCCAAAAGAATTTTTAAACATACATGTTCCCAAATAATATGTAAAGATTCTTGTATTGTGATTCTTGCTAAAATACAGTTGGTTTCACACAACAATTTCCAAATTTTATTTCTGGAATTTTTCCATAACTCAATAGGCAAAGGGAATAGCATACTTCAAATATAAAAAATTTCACTGGTAGACATTCTAATGCTTGGGTTAGTTTTATATAAACTTCTACCATTTATATTAATTTAATAGGCTCTCTTTTTTCTTTTTTTTATATTCAGCATATTTCATACAATGAGCTTCAAAAATATTTTTATGGCCATCTTATTGCCTTATCTTCATTGTGCTTATGAGTAAACCAAATTTCTTCAACCCTGACTTTATTTACCTGATACTATCCACTTGCAAACACCTGCTTAAACCAAGGCAGCTATATTACTACCTTAGTTTTTCAGTAACAACCTTTATAAAATTAAAATAACTTTTTCAACCAATACTATGCAACAAATAGTATTTCACATTGCATTTGAAAATTGTATTTGTTCTTTCTTTTCCAACTACGCAAATATACTGCGATTTGTCTGTTCCTGGAAGGGACAAACAATGTGGGGTGTCTCTTTTAGGCTAGTCCCTTAAAGATGCTTGTCATTAGTATTAGTTCTGTAAATCAGCCTAAGAATGAAAAAAACTTTCTTTTCTTTTTTTTTTTTTCTCTTGGCGAGCATGCTGTTTATCGAAATTTGTTTTGAATATACTATATTCCTAGTATAAGGACTTAAAAACAGGGGGAAAAAGGTGAAAAAGATTGAATCATTTGTTATGCTCTTATGTAGGAGATACTTAACCAAGTTGGAAAAAAGCTTCAGGAGACAGTTGTCGCTCCTTTAAAAAACAGCAGTTAATTAGTTTAAATATTATTCTGTCATACTTGAAAGTGCCTGATCATTTCAGATTTCTTTTGTACTACTTCTCAGAAAAAACTAAGTGTTTTATTAGTTTCTCTTCTTGGGCCTCGGGGTGGCAGACCAGATGAAATAGAAATGGAAAAAAACATGTTTACTGCTGTGATTATTTTCAATTTGACTTTTACAGGACATTTTTAAAAGGATTTTATAAATTATTTTCTCTGTGAGATTAAAACCTGGTTACTTTTCTTTGTAACTGGAACAACAATTACAACCATTACAACATCTTTTTTTTTATCCTTTTTCTTACTCATTCTAAATATTACAGTAGAGAAGATTACCATATACTTTTAATTTTTTTTTTTACTGAAGTGAATTTAATTAGATTCAGTTGACATTAAACTAGAGATGCCCACAGAAATATTTATTCTGATATGTTCCTCAGGTAAGGTCATCTCATAAAGGATTTCTGTGATGAAGAGACAACAGTAGAATATTAAAATCTATTTTGAGATTTCCTTTACTGCTGGTTAATTTTAAGGAAGATTTTTTTTCTGTTTGCTTGTTCATTTATTTTGCTGGATTCAATTATTTAAATCACATTGCTATTATTTCCTGTGCATTTAAAATTTCATATTTATATATCTAGCCATACATTTTAGACACGTCATTGTTTTCTCACTACAGAATACTTTTGAATTCTGAATAGTTATATTTTTCTTGAATTTGTACAAAAGTGTCATTTTCTCTCAAATCTATTATTTTTAACATGGTTTTCAGTAGTTTTTTAATTATATATAGGATTAACAGTTTGTAGCACAGTGCACTTTCTTTCTTTCTTTCTTTCTTTCTTTCTTTCTTTCTTTCTTTCTTTCTTTTTTCTTTTCTTTCTTTATCTTTCTTTCTTTCTTTCTTTCTTAATTTCCCTTCCTTCCTTCCTTCCTTCCTTCCTTCCTTCCTTCCTTCCTTCCTTCCTTCATTCCTTCCTTTTCTTTTTTCCTTTCCTTTCCTTTCCTTTCCTTTCCTTTCCTTTCCTTTCCTTTCTTCTTTCTTTCCAGAAACTCTGACCCTTAAATCTTCTTTCTTTTTTCCCCTGTTTTGATGGATGGAAAGGTGTCTAGATCTGTTGAGTACTAGGTCCTTTACAATTTGATCCTGTAAAACAGGTGCACATGAAAATTTCCTTTTCAGTCACTTCAGTTTGTCAGGTTTTTATTTCAAAACAATTGTGCATGCCACAGCCACCAGTGGATCTCACTGCCCTTTGCAGACACTTTTGCCTCAGCAAGGGCCAGTCCCACACCAAAGAGGAATCCTTCACTTCATTGAAATATCTCATAACTGTAATGCCAAAAATACACTGCCTGCTGCTTCCAGAGCTACTAGCAGGGCAGTGTGAATGTTTGCTCATTAGTCAGCTACTTTTGATTACTTCAGAATATATTCCTGATTCCAGACTTCTAAGAGACTTGATTTACCCAAATATGCTTAGCCCCAAACTTCAATTCACACTTAGATCAATAACTCAGATATTTTCATAAGGGAGAATGGCAAACAAGAAGAATACGCATCCACTGAAAATCAAGTGCCACATACGTGTGCAGTCATTAATGCTGTTACTGTTTAAACCATATCACACTTAAATCCATTTTTCTTTTTATGCACTTGGTATCATGTTTAAGTTTAGCAGGTATCAGTTTTCAGTTATGCATCCAGCATGCACTATCTGGTTCATTACCTCATTAAACATGCTTTCAGTCTGCCACTATTAGTAATAGTCTAGTGCATGTCATACATGTATATGGCAAATTACTCAGAAGGCCTTATCTGTGTGTTCCCTAGTCCTTATGCCCTCACATCCTCCTTTCCTCTCCATGGCTAATGTATCTCAGACCACAGGTGCCATGTTTTGATTAACCCAGGTTCAGCTGCCTGCCATAGTCTCTGCCTCACATATGCATCACTTAATCATTCATATTGAGAGCCACTCAGCTTTTTCAGATGCATACTTCACCTATCAATACCATGAGGCAACTGAAGTGAACTTCCTGCTTTTCAAATCTGTCATGCCCACAGAATAAACATACTGCCATCTGACAAATACTGGCATGATTCAAAGAGTGTATGGGTCCCAATTCTTCTCTTCATCTTCAGACCCTAATTTCATCAGGTCAGCAGCAATTCTTAGAAAAGTCAGTCCATTAACAGGTGCAGCAGGGGAGCTAATAGGAGAAGATAGTCTGTCTGACTCCTGCAAATGTAGTCAACCAATAGGATGTCTGTTCCTACCCACAAAAGAGCAGGCATGTAGGAAAGAGCACCTCCTGAGGCTGAGAAGATTGTGGCTGTTCAGTCTGGAGAAAAGAAGCTGCATGGAAACCTCATAGCAGCCTTCCAATATCTGAGGGTTGCCTATAAGGATACCAGAGACAGACTCTTCATCAGGGACTATAGTGATAGGACAAGGGGTAATGGGTTTAAACTTAAACAGTGGCAGTTCAGGTTAGATATAAGGAAGAAGTTCTTAACTGTGAGGGTAGTGAGGCATTGGAATGGCCTGCCAAAAGAAGTGGTAAATGCCCCATCACTGGCAGTGTTCAAGGCCAAGTTGGACAGAGCTTTGGGTGACAGGGTCTAGCATGAGGAGTCCTTGTGCACAGCAGGAGCTTGGAACTAGGTGATCTTAAGGTCCTTTCCAACACTACACTATTCTGTGATTGTATAATTCTAAGAACAAGAGGAACAGCCTGGCTACACACACACTCCATATGGTGTGCAGCACTGATCCTAGGCTCATGCACAACAGCAGCAGCAAACTCCTGTGTAACTGGCTGAGTACCACTGCAGAATCAGAGATTAAAACATGGGTGAAAGTCCACAGTTCCTAAAATTTTCAAAATAAAGATTGGTTAAAGATACTGGCAAAGATGGTGTCTTAATACATAACAAAAGCACAGTCCAGGAATTACTGGTGCTTTTTTGGCTCTTGTATTGGTTGTACTTCAATTAGCTCTTCAGTGAATCTGTATCATTTTCATGTCAATATAGTTGCAAATGCAGAGCGTTTCCTGCTCTCCTTAAAGGCTACAACTCAAAAAACCAAATAAACCAGCACACTGTAAAAAAAAAATAAAAAAAAAAAATCAGTAAAAAATGGCTGGGTTTTCCCTTCCTTTTCCTTGAAATCATAGAATCAATCATAGAACAGTGAGAGCTAGAAAGGACCTTAAGAACATCTAGGTCTAACCCCCTGCCATGGGCAGGGACACCTCACACTAAACCATGTCACGCCTTGTACACAGCCAGGGATGAAGCATTCACAGCTCCCAAGGACAACCCATTCCAGTGCTCACCACCCTAACAGGAAAGAATTTCTTCCTTATATCTAAACCTCTCCTGTTTAAGTTGGAACCCGTTACCCCTTGTCCTGTCACTACAGTCCCTAATGAAGAGCCCCTCCCCAGCATCCCTATAGGCCCCCTTCAGATACTGGAAGGGAACTAGGNCTCCTGTTTAAGTTGGAACCCGTTACCCCTTGTCCTGTCACTACAGTCCCTAATGAAGAGCCCCTCCCCAGCATTCCTATAGGCCTCCTTCAGATACTGGAAGGCTGCTAGGAGGTCTCCACACAGCCTTCTCTTCCCCAGGCTGAACAGCCCCAACTTTCCCAGCCTGCCCTCATCTGGGAGGTGCTCCAGTCCCCTGATCATCCTCGTGGCCCTCCTCTGGACTTGGTACAACATCTCCATCTCCTTTTTATGTTGAGAACTGCACACAGTACCCTCAGGTGAGGTCTCACGAGAGCAGAGTAGAGGGGCAGGATCACCTCCTTCGACCTGCTGGTCACGCTCCTTTTGATGCAGCCCAGGATACAATTGGCTTTCTGGGCTGCAAGCGCACACTGCATTCAGCTCATGTTCATGTTCTCATTGACCACCACCCCCAAGTCCTTCTCGGCAGGGCTGCTCTGAATCTCCTCTCTGCCCAACCTGTAGCTGTGCCTGGGATTGCTCCCACCCAGGTGTAGGACCTTGCACTTGGCATGGTTAAACTTCATGAGGTTGGCATCAGCCCACCTCACAAGCATGTCAAGGTCCCTCTCGATGGCATTCCTTCCCTCCAGCATGTTCACCCAACCACACAGCTTGGTGTCATTGGCAAATTTGCTGAGGGGGCACTCAATCCCACTCTCCATGTNCTCGATGGCATCCCTCCAGCATGTTCACCCAACCACACAGCTTGGTGTCATTGGCAAATTTGCTGAGGGGGCACTCAATCCCACTCTCCATGTCACCAACAAAGATGTTGAACAAGACCAGTCCCAACACCGATTCCTGAGGGACACCACTCATCACTGGCCTCCAGCCGGACACTGAACCATTGACCACAACTCTTT
>NDXB01022436.1:4368-14615 GCA_002631895.1 Agapornis roseicollis
CCCCCCCCCCCCCAGGCTGATCTTTAATGCTTACTCCCGGTAGAAAAGACCTAATTTCTTGTTATGAAAACACTATGAAACATCACATCAGTAAGTATTTAGCAGATACTGCCTTCTCATGTCCTGAACTTCAGCCTTTAGTTCTCAGGTTTTGGCACATGCAGCAGAGAGGACCCACGTTCCTGGGATCATCTGGCAGCTCCTGAAAGGCTCTTGCCTGTGCCTTTATGCAGTCATAAAATACCCTTTTTGGTTTGAAGCACAGAAAGAAATCCAATGTAAAGTTCACTGTTCCAATATGAGCGAATTAAAAACTGCTTTCCAGTAATGAAAGACAAAGCTCTTGTCTTACTATTTTAGCATGTTTTGTCTTCAGCTGCCACAGATTCCAGGTATCTCACTCCTGACATTCAAAACACAATGGCTGAATCAAAACTTTTAATCTGACATGAAAGCAGCTTCACAATGCTCCCAGATGACTTTGCTCCCTTCCTTCATGCTAGACCCTGTCTACTGACTGGAGCCAGTACTCAGCACCAATGAACATTTCTACCCTGCTGTTCCCCCATGTGGCTTGGAGCAGCTTAGATAGCAGCGCTCCCCTTTGGCTCTCAAGGGGAAACATCCCTGATGCAGTCAGAAGCACAATGGATTAGCTCTCACAGAAAACTGTGCTGAAGCACGTTCTCTTTTCCTACCTGTGCTACTAGGACAAGTTACTTCTGCCCCAGGAGCTGAAGCAGGCAATCATCACTGCAGTGAGACTCCACAATTCATCAGGACCCTGGAGTATCTCAATCTGTGTCTCTCTTCAGCCACAGATTTGTCCAGGAAGTATTTGAGTAGTGCCTTCTGGGAAGAGGGAATCTCCTTGTTTTGTGTTACATCAAACTGAAACCATTTCCAAAGTAATGTGCTTGGCAGTTTGTGGTGATGCAGTCTCAAGGTTACCCTGACTCTTCCTCCCCAGGAACCCTTCAGAAGCACTCTGCACTCCCACACCAGCTCCTCAAGGAGGAGCACCAACTGGCACTGCTCACCTGACGCTGTGTTTGTGACCCCGTTCACTGTGCCCTCCACATCTGCCTCGTCCTCGGCATAGCTCATCATTAAGGCTCGCTGGCGATCCGTCAGCCTCCTGCAGGTCCAACACAGAATGGTTACGACTGTCTTTAGGGACAAATGTAGCTACAGCTCTTCTTAACCTTCTCCAGCAGCACACATGAGGGGCAGCTACTGGAAGTACAAGGGGAATATACCTGACATACACTGAGAATCCCTACAGAGCTCTTAATGATCTAGACAGAATAAGAGAGGAAGACGTGAGATGACCCACTGCCTTTCATCAAACTACAGTGAAAAATCAAAGGATACCTAAGTGCTGAGAAGTGGAGCTGCAACAGAACACACATCTACTGGGGAGGCATCAGGAATGAATTCCAAGTGCAGCAAGACAAGGTGAACAGTTTCCTTCACCCCAGGGGGTGTACTTCTGCATTTCCAGGGTGCAGGGTTTTTAGAGCTGGATTGCCAAATAGTATCATTAAAAAACCCCAAAAGTCTATTGGACATTAGAATTCACAGCAGAGAGAAGTCAAGGACCTTGACAAAGCAGGAATTTTGACAAAATCTTTCTGGGCAATGTTTTGGGTTTTGTTTTGTTTCAAAAAGTTCAGGACTTCACAGAAACTTGAATTAGCTCTACTTACTGAGGAACTTTTATCTTTATGTGAATGTAGTGGTCTCCGTAGCCGTAACTGTTAACCTTGGGAATGCCTTTCCCACTCATTCGAATTTTCTGGTCTGGCTGAATACCAGGGGGTATCTATGAACACAGAGGTGTCATGTTTATTACTCCAGTTTAACCATTTCCATAGTAATTGTATTACATGTCTATAAAAAGCTGCTGCTCCAGCAAGCTTCAAAGCTGGACAGGAGAGATCTGGTACATTCATTCATCTGGACACATTCAGAAGCCAAGTCTGTAATGACAGAAAAGCTTTTGAAGGAATGAGTAAAGAACCTTGCATGGCCTGTAGACCTTGGCTGGGATTTGTTTAGCCAGCTCTTCCTCTTCCTGTTCCTACCACAGAAAGGACATGTGAGCAAGCAGGTCACACACTACCCGACACTCAATCCTGACCAAGTCTGAAACGTGACACTGGCAGACTTAGGACATCTGTGCACCTCTGCAACAAAGGAGGAGTCTCTGCTGTCCCACATCAATTTATGCCCAAGCTTTTCCACAGAAAGGTACTTACTGTGATATTGATTGTCTCATACAAGCCTTGACATCTGGCTGTACCTCCCAGCACAGCCTGTGCTACTGAAATGAGGAGATCCGAATGGATATCTGCTCCATTTCTTCTGAACACAGAACTTTTCTGAACCTAAAAGGCAGGCAATTCCAAAAAGAAGTGAGCACACCATCAACAAGTTCTCACAGTAAACTGCTTTGAAGGTTCTCTGAAGGAAACATACCAGAACACTCCAGTCAGACCCAGCTCAGAAGTGTAAGTTAATGTTCAGTCTTTTAGACTCACACAGATCTTGACATAGCCATGCCTAGTCAGAGGCTTAGGAGGATGCCTGTTTCCTAGTTCAGCAATTCCCTCCCCTAATCCTGTTGTTAATTTGTCAGTGCCAGTATGATTCTGTGGAGACCAAGAAGACACTGCCTTGTTCAGTACCTGAACAGGGGAGAGCTGCAAGAGAAGAGGGAGGCAAACCACCTTTGAAGTGGCCTCACAAGCTGGAAGAGAATTAAATCCTCCAACACCACTGAAAAGGCACTGAAAAACATTTTCGCCTTGACAGAGTTGCATGACAGGACACCTACAGGAGAACAGGGCCCCAGGTACAGGGCATGTGCAAATGCCTCTCATAGGCATTCCTGCAGCCCTCCTCAGCACTCCCAGCCCTGTGAGCGGACAGCTCCTGCACACTGACAAGTCAAAGACCCAAGGCATCGGGAATCTACTCTGCATTTTGATGCCTGCTACTGTAAGGGCCTTGTCCTGGAGCAAGCAGCACAACTCTCCACAAGCAGACTGAAGATTACACCACTGGTTACAATGCAGATCTGCTATCTCAGGAAGTTCACGTGGATCATGTTACTTCAGCTGTCTCAAAGCATCACTCACTCTTCCTCCTGCACGCCCCATTTAGGCAGTTGTGAAGAGGAAAGACAATCAGCTTAACAATGAAAATAGCTGCTGATACATACCCTGAACGTAATGAAGATTTCTTTCCTCCCCACAGGCATCCGCACTGTCTGCCCATCCTCAACTCCTGCAAACAGGAAAGAAAAGAGGGAATGTTACCCTTATGTTACAACCCATGTGTTATATGAGTACCTGCAACTCTTGGATCCCCAAAAGGCAGCCATGACAGGAGCACCCACACCTCCAGCACAAGGCACACAACCTACCAGCAAACAGCACTCTCAGTAAGAGCCCAAAAGCTGTGGTCCAAGGAAGGAGGTGTCAGCACATGTTTATATCCCCAACAATTGCTACACCACAAGCAGGTTCCTTATTTCAACCCTTACAGGATTCTTGAGGAAATGCACCAGATTAAAGACCATGGCAGCCTCCATAAGCTGCAGGAAAATTATAGGCTGTTCACTCAGGGTGTTGTTGGAGGACCAAGTCTTCAGCCCCATTCTTTGGTGAGGAAGACCATCAGAACACCTTCCTGAGCCAAGTTAAGGCTTTCAAGATTCTCACCTTCTCCCCATGCTTCAAAGGACAAATGAAAGACCCAAAAATTTAAACGTTTTGACAGTTTTGCTCTTCAAAACCTGCCTAGAAAGGACCCATGCGAGAACCAAAACTTCGCCTCAGGAAGGGCAAAGCAAACATTTAGTATCATGGCCAGAAAGTTCATCTCATCGCCAGCCCTTTCAGCTGCCAAGTTGTCAACCTTCTCTGCTCTTTAGAGAACTTTGTTGCAGGAAACCTTCTCCCACTGCTCTAGCAGGGACCATCCAAGCTTTGGAGGCAAGCGCCTTGCTCTTGGCCAACTGGAAGCAAATAACTAGTTAGTTAGCAGAGAGCAGCGCACAAGTACAACACTAACCAGCTGGCACAGGGACCATCACTGTCTTCTTCTGTTTGGTTTGCCCCGTTCCTCGACATTGTACACACGGTGTGGTTATGATATAACCGCGACCGTCGCACCGTCGGCACGTGGATCGCATTACGAAAGGGCCGGTGTTTATCGTTTCCTGGTGAAGAAAACACAGATTGTACAAATGTTTAGTACCCAGGTGGTACTTTTCACTTCCACAACACATGGCCAGTGCCAGGCCTGGCACATCCAAGTCCTCTTAATTGTACATGCAGCCTGACAGAGAGTGACATCCTTCGGCAAGGGGTGGAGCAGAAAAGCAGCACAGAGACCCAAAGAGGTTGCTGCTTGTGAGAGCCTGCAGCAGATCCAATTGCTGTCATATTCTGATCTCCACTGAAAACCACCACTACTATAAGCAAGTGCCTCGTGGCAAAGGGAAGGGAAACACGCTTCATATCTCTAAGCTTTAATGTGCCGGAAGGACCAGTGGTCCTGACAGCACTATTTCACAGGCAACTACAAGTATCTGTGTTCTGAGGAACCCAAGGACAATCCACTTGCATGAATTATTGCCAGTGACCACAAAAACATTGTGGAGACTAAGCTATGGACTGCACTGTAAAAGCTACCCACCAGACTGGAGCAGATGAAGAAACAGTGGGAAGAGCTTTCAGCCACCTCTGACCAACTACAATTGCTCTGTGTGCAAAGGTATTGTGGTCACAGAGTCACTGCCAGTGCCAGTGTGTGGAATTTGAAAGCCTGAACCTCGATCATTATAAGTAACATGAATCACGATTACCCTGAGGCTATCATCACCTTCCTCCCTCCTTCACCCCTCAGTTTCCCATTTAATGTCCAAATAATTTCAGAATCATTAGATGCCATAATTTCAGAACTGTTCCATTCTGTACTACGGTTTGTTGGATGTGTGATACCAGATGATGTAGGCTTAACAGCTAGTGCTGTCAGCTGGGCAGAACTCTTCTTGAACACAAACCAGATCTTCCTAGTGCCTATTAACATCAAGTCCACATTAATCTGGCTTTGCCCAAGATAACCTGATGGCTGTTGTGAGAATTTTTCACAGTGGAAGAGATTGACCTGTCCCCAGAAGGAAAAGCACAGCATAATTCATGTCTTAAGAGGTACTTACCATGCCAGTGCCATTGCAGTAGTGACAGCGCTGTGCTTTGGTACCAGGTTCATGTCCTTTCCCATGGCATCGCTCACAGGAGTCATTGAAGTTCACCACAATCTCCTTATTAACACCTTTTGCAGCTTGGGTGAATGTCAGTTCCATGATATACTGTACAGGAAACACAGACACTGCTCTACAACTGGTGTGTGGTGGAGTTTTAAGCAGACTGAAATTGATTCAGGCCAAACATAAAATCATGCTTAAAATACATTCAGGTAATAGACAGGGGGAAGAAACGGGTGGACACACAACTTGTTTGAGGGTTTACCTCATCTGAGGAAGCAATAGTCTGTTCCACAGACACAAAAAGGGTACAAAAGTATAGCAGACATTATAGGAATGACGGCTCTACCAATCTGATAAGCAATTGTACAGCAGAAATGCAATTTAAAAATAGAAAAGGAAGTAGAAATCAAGTGTTATTATGCTCTCAGGAAAACCCTTACTATTTCTAAAGGATTTATTTCATGGGAATTCAGCAACAGGTGAGGGTGAAGGCTTTAAACCCCAATGACAGCATCTGATCTTCCTCAATAAACTCTTTACTCAACAAGGGAAGTCATCAGCAAAGATGGCTGCACAGAATAGGAAATTCTGTTTAGAATTAAAAGGTCATTTTTAGTGAAGCAAGTCCCAGGCATTTCTGAAGACAGCACATGAACTGTCAACACCTAAAAGAGCACTAAGCTGCAGTACAAAGAAGATGACATAGGTTTGGTTTTATTGCAGGCTCCAATGCAAAGTTAAGCCAATTAGGTTGCAAAATGAAGCAGCCAAACCTAACGCTGGAAGGCTTTGTTTATAGTTAAGAGGTATTTTGTGGTTTTTAGCATTACAGATCAAAGCAGACATGTATAAATCACTGTACAGCAGAAAAGATGCCTCTGCCACACTGGAATTGTTTGGCAGCACCAACGGGTGTCAGGAAACACCAGATGGAGTAGCTCAAGTACAGAAACGAATACTCTGTCTGGAGGTGTGGAAAATGTACCTACACAGCTTATCAGAATATGTGACTCCCCCATCAAATAACGGGATGCTGACACTCCCAGACCAATTCTTTGCTTAAGCTTGCTCTGGGAGCGATCTGTGACAGACCTATCTCTCTCCAGCTTCTGAGGTTTTAATTTCTCCTTTTCATTACTCAGCAAATAAACCCATTTCATACCTCCTGGGGCTGGTCAAAGACGTTCTGAAAATCGCCAAAAGGGGATCCTGAAAACTCCCCGAAGATTTTCCTGAAGAGCTCCTCGGGATCGATGGTGGAACCGCTGCTCCAGTACTGCCGTCCCGCACCGGCACCCGTCGCCCCAGGGTCAAAACTGGCCGTGCCATATGCATCGTACTGCTTCCGCTTCACTTCATCACTTAACACCTTGGAGGCAAAGAAAGAGGCCATCATGACACTGTGCAGATCTGCAGCAGCAAAGCAGTCTGCAACTGCACAGCAGCAGTTGTTGAGAGAATGCAAGGCTTCTGGCCTCGCTGCCTCAAACCCTCTACGCTCTCAGCCCTTGTCATGAGAGGGCCAGCCTAGGAGCACACGAAGAACCAAAGAAGCTGATTCTGCCCTGATGCCTCTCAGCTCAGAAAAACAACAAGACTTTACTGATTTACTATAAATCAGTATAGTGAGTGCTGGGCTAGATCTGAAAATCCAGGAGGGCAAAAACTGGCACAAGAACAAGCTGAAGAGCAAGGAGGAAGGGGCTGGGGAAGAATGGTGAAAAGAACTGCTGTGTCAAACAGCCAGGGTTTTTGTTTGATTAAAGAGACTGATAATTCCACAGGGGTGACCACGACATCCATGCCAGTCACCCACTGCTACAAAAGAGCACAAACTGAAGGAGCCCCCAACATACTCAGCTAAATCAGTTACTTGGGTTAAGGGATTTCCTAGAGACGCCGCTGGGACAGAGGTGCTCGAGTCTGAGGTACAAGACACCAAAATACAGCGACGGCTTTATAGGAAATGCACACCGAAACTGTTTCCCCATCTACTCTCCAACTTTTCCTCCTTTTCATGAAACAAAATCCTGTATATTACCTCGTAGGCTTCTGCCAATTGAGCAAACTTCTCTTTAGCTTTCGGGTCATCCTTGTTTGTATCGGGGTGGTATTTCTTTGCCAGCTAAACAAGAAGAAAGCAAGAATCAGAGAGGAGACACGCGAGATGTGGGTTAGCAGGATCCCGCGGCAGGACGTGCCTGGTAGTACGCCTTCTTGATCTCCTTCTGGGTGGCGGTGCGGGGCACCCCCAGCACCTGGTAATAGTCCTCCTTGGCGCGGGCCGCGGCGCTGCTGTGGAAGGCGGCGGCGGCGCGGCTCGTCCCTACGGGAGAGGAGGGCAGAGGGGCCGGGTGAGGGCCGGGCCAGGGCCGCGAAGGGCAAGAGGCAGGCCCGCGCCGGCCCCGCCGCGACAGCCCCCGGCCGCCCACCCCGGCCCGCTAAGGCCCGACCGGCCGCGCTCACCCTGGGCGCAGAGCGGCAGGAGGAGGCGGCGGGCAGCGGGCCGCGGCGTGGCGCGGAGCCCCCGCAGGAGCCACACGAGCGGCAGCCGCCCGGGGTCCCGCGGCCCGCGGCTCCTCACGACGGCAGCGGCGACCCCCAGCCAGCGCGCGGAGGTACCGGCCGCCATCTTGGCCCAGCACGCGCTGCGGCGGACGGCGAGGCGGCGGCACGCATGCGCACTGCTCTTCCTCCTCCCCCCCCCTCCCCCCCCCGAGAAGCCGGCACCCGCCCGTCACTGAGCATGCGCGGGGGTGGGAGTCGCGGGAACGGATTGGGGCGGGCGGGAGGAGGAGGAGGCCGCGCTCGGCGCTCCTGAGGGGAGGTGGCACCGGGGAAACCAGGCTGGGACGCGGCCGGGGAACTCCTCACCGCCCGCCGCGGAGCGGTGTTTACCTTCCGGGGCAGTGGAGCAGGGTTCCGGGGCGGAGTCTGTGTGTTGTCCCGGCCCGGCTTTAGGCTCTGCGGGAGGAGGGAGTGGGTTCGGCGGACGGAGGGCGCTAGCCCCGCGGTCGCCATGAGTGGTGAGTGAAGGGCTGTTCCAGCGGGGCCCCTAGGTGCGGGCGTCGGGTCTGTGGGGCAATGCCGGGTCTGGCGCGGGCAGAGCTTTCCCGGGGGTTCCCCGCCTCTCTAGGCTGGCAGGGTGCTGTCCTCCACCGACAGAGGCCCCTTGTCCCCGGTTGCCCCCGGTAGGTCTGTGTCGGGGCGGGGTGCGGGAGGCTTTGGCTTCTCTATCCCCGCAGCGCGGAGTACGGTTCAGTTCTTGCCGGCACCCCCACACCTACCTCCTCGTTCTGGCTGCCTGAACCCCCACCCAAAGAGGTGTTTTAGTTCGTTTTAAAGTCTAAAGCCTGCCCTTGAGCGTGATACTGGCTCCCAGCGCGGGTGCTGTTGGCTTCGGGGGTTGCTGGTGCAGCAAACTCTTCTGAGAAACGAAATTACCACGAGAAACTATTAATTAAAACCAGGAACAAAACAAAAGCCAGCACAAACTTCCTAACGTGCGCTCGGTGAGAGACGACAGGAGCATGACTAGTGGAAAAAGTGGTCCTGTTAGTACTTGGGATATACCGACGCTGTTCCTCTACTCAGTCCTGAGTCGGCAGCGGATATGTGCGTCTCTGGCCTCTGCGTTGGGGTGAAGCCGTGTGTGCGTGTGCTGAATCCTGAGGCTTTTCAGGTGTTTGTGAGGGGAAGTGCTGAAAAGCTTTGCGTGATGATTAGGATCCATAAGCTTCAGGAGTAGAGGAAGAGTGCTTGAATGGGCTACTACAATGAGTTACTTGGTGGGATGGAGGAAGAAACCTTAATAATTATTTTCCTGCAAATAGAAATAGGCACTTAGCGTGTCTTAAAATACGTAGGCAAGGGTTTGTTTGGTCTTTTTTAAGAAGGGAGGTGTTTAGTAAATGCTTTCATGAGCTAGCTATACAAGCTCAGTAATGGAAGTTGCTGATGATACTCTGCACCTCAAAATTAGGTTGCATGTTTGTCTCCCACCATGAGGTAACACGTGGTGAGATCTTTTGCCAAAGACAGCAGGAAGAAAAGTGGAAGGGTTAACTGGAGTAACCCAACGCTACAGGTTTTACAGATAACAGGGATGTCTGAAAGGGAAACCAAAAATGAAAGCACTTAAGCTGTATTTTTCTCTGTTTTGTTCTCACCTTTGTGGTAAGATGAAAACAAAAGATTTTTATGGAAGAAAAGATGAAGAGGGGGGAAAAAAAGGGTTGTTGTGGGGAAGTCTGTTAATTTGCACTGTGAAAAATTAAAGTCTTAGTCAAATCTCTCAAACTGTGGGAAAAGAAAGTCTTTTGGATGTTTTAGATCTTGAAATGGAATAGACTCAATCCAAGTGTTGAAGGTTTTAAGAGTCAGTATTTTAATATGAAAAAGCTTCAGCCTGGGACAAGTCTCGTGCAAATTTCTGCAAATCAAAAAATCTCTTTAGGAACCTCACCTTTGGGAGCTCTGTTTGAGTTTTGTGACTCAAAAGGCAGGGTGGCAACTGTTGTGGCATGAAGCCTTATCACAGAATCATGGAATGGTTGGGTTGAAGGGACTTTAATGCTCATCCAGTTCCAATCCCCTGCCATGGGCAGGGACACTTTCCACTAGACCAGTTTGCTCTAAGCCCTGTCCAACCTGGCCTTGAACACTGCCAGGGATGGGGCAGCCACAGCTTCTCTGGGCACCCTGTGCCAGCGCCTCAGCACCCTCACAGGGAAGAACTTCTTATGCCTAACCTGAACTTTGCCTGTTTCAGTTTGAACCCATTACTCCCTGTCCTTTCGCTACAGTCCCTGCTGGGACGTGCCTGTAGGCCTTTTAGACACTGGAGGGTGGGTTTCTTAGTTTTTTTCAATCTTACACTTGTGTTTTCACAATTATTTTTAGATTTGTGTCTGAACTTCCTTTTTTTTTTTTTTTTTTTCTGTGGTTTAAATTTTGCTTTTCTTTC
>NDXB01022436.1:14721-26198 GCA_002631895.1 Agapornis roseicollis
TTTTTTTTTTTTTTATTGCAGTGGTCTAAATATAGCCTTTCTTTCCGAGCAGTGCTGGTTTTCTGCATTCTGTGTTTTGTATTTGTATGTTACTGCAGTCTTTACACTGTTCTGAGCCAGCAGAAGGGTGTTTTGGTCAGTTTGTAAGACACCGTTAGTCTATAAATTAGGTAAAGCAGCTCACGCTTCATTGGTGCACTTATCTGAAAAAAGATATGCTTTTTTAAAAGATGAAGTTTGTAAAATGAAGACCATAAAAGAACAAAATCTTAAATAGAGCTTGTAAAGGTTTATTTGTACCTTCCACCTACTTGAAACAAAACATTGCTGAATATTGCTAAGTTTTCTAGTCTTATTACAAAGGAAAAACACACAACTTAATCTTTCAATTTTAAAACATGTTAGATTCTGAGCATTCTTTTTTTCTACCTGCAAAGTTTCTATGTTAAGCACAGCAGAAGAACTCTGAAGACGTGCATCGAGCTGAAACTGTGGCCAGCCCTCACTTACAGGCATCATGTGGCCTCAGAGCCCTGTTACGGGTGATTGGAACTGCTTCTGAAATTATTGGCTGCAAACATGTGTAGTCATCATTTATTAGTACAAATTTGCAAGTAAAATTGTAACAAAATGTGCACTCAGTCTGTGTAAATTTAAGGCTGTTTGATGTAACATTCTTTAATCTCTCAGAACGTCAGTTGTTATCTGTAGGTTTTCTGTATTTATGCTTTTTTTCTCTTCTTGTTGTTCAGAGTCTGGTGTTCAGTTACAAACCATTTCTGTGTCATCAAATAGATGCAAAGATGCCAAGGAGATGTGAATTGAAGGATGAACATGTATTGCCTTTGGAGGACGATCTTAACCCACACACTTAGTATTTTCATTTGACAGATTTCTTTTCTGGTCACAGGATTATTAATTACATGTGTTTGTTCTTGAGTATCCTGAAACTGCTAATGTAAAGAGAAATGTTGCATCGTGCCTGTTCTCACAGGCATGTGGATGGCATAAGGTATAGAAGTAGTAAGTTTTGAAACAGCAGAGAAGACCTGCAGTTTTGTGTATATTCAGTGTTCCTGTTCATGAGGGCTTGTCATGAAAGTTGAGCTTTAATCATTTTCCTTATTTTAGTTACGTGATTTATAAGGCATTTAGATGCATAGGCATGTGTCTGCTTTTGGCAATGCCTGCATGGTAAGAACACTGAATGTGATTTAATAAAACTATGAATACTGAAGTAGCATAAAGTGGAGTAGTAAGGATTAAATGAATTTAACCTGATCTTCATAGTGGCATAGCTCACATAGTTGTTCAGGAGTTAAAACTTACTTGGTGTGGGGTTTGTTTCTACAATCCTTTACTAGCCTTGAGCACTGTTTGTGTCTTCACCCCTGTTTGCATGGATTGGAATATTTGATAGCAGAACCAAACCTCATACATCACATGTCTACACAGTTTGAGTAAGAGCTCAAAATGGGAAGTGTAACTTCTTGAAAATCTGGGAAAATCAGCCAAATAAGCATTGTGAAGCTTAGTTAGCAGCTGACTTGTGTATTTTCAATTTACTAGGGGATTTTTCTTCTCCTAATCCAATATTTAAAGTGGAATAGAAGCAGGATAGTTCCAGTAGGACAAATTCTGTCCCTTGCTGGCTTATGTGGAAGCTACTTTGAATGGGATTATGAAGACAAGGAATTATGGAATTGGGACCTTGAAAGTGTTGGAGGGCAAGAAGAGTCACATATCTTGGATTTCATTGCTATTTACTGGAGAGCTGATGGTGCAGTGATTGATTTTTTTCAGTATCTGGAGGAACTTGGTCATCCAGTTTTTGTAACTGGCTTTCAGGTTATGCATATATTAATTGTATGTTCTTTGAGAGGAAAAGAAGAATAGTGACTTTTATTCCAGGGAGGTCACAAGAGGTTTATGAAGGATATTTTGAACTCGAGCTCAGAATAAAGAAATGACAGAGGTGATGTAGGTTAATTAAACAATAAACTTTGCACATATTCTTGGGAGTTTATAAAGCATATTCTGACAAGCAAAGTGTTATGCCATCTGTCATTAAAGTGATTGAGAAGTTAAAGATCATCTTGCATATTTTATGTAACCAACTAGATTTTATAGGTATTAATCAGGAAGAACTATGCTGGTAGTTAAATTTTAAGGGACTTATTGTAACAGTTGCTCTCTGTTTCACCTGGATAAAAAACTCTTTCTGCAGTAAGGTGGTTTGACAGTAAGAAGTTACTCCTTTTAAATTGGTATCATGTTGAATTTCAGGTTCACAGAACAATGACACTAAAAGACAGTTTCTTCTGGAACGGCTGCTGGATGCAGTTAAACAGGTGAGAAATCCAGTACGTATTTTTGTAGTATACTTACTCCAAGTTGTCAGTTCTAGCAGGAACTGTCTTATCTTTTTCCCTTTTTTCCTCCTTTTTGCCAAAGAAGAAATCTTGTATTTCTCACAGTACTAATGAGTTGGTTTTGTCTGCTACTAAACAACTGTTATGCAGTATTTATAATTCTTATTCCTGACAGGTTATATTTGTGATATTTATACTTATTATAAATGTATTTATAATACAGAATATGTGTAAGAATATATATTTCTAATACTTACACTACTGAACTAAATTGTAGTGTACTGCATTGTATGGTACATTTTACAGCTTTTTTTCTTTGCACTAGGATTTTAGTGAA
This sequence comes from Agapornis roseicollis, assembly GCA_002631895.1. Classification (NCBI taxonomy): domain Eukaryota; kingdom Metazoa; phylum Chordata; class Aves; order Psittaciformes; family Psittacidae; genus Agapornis; species Agapornis roseicollis. The sequence goes on from NDXB01022436.1 coordinate 17,431, forward strand.
GGGTTGCAATAGTGGTAAAGATGGGGTTTGTTTGTGTGTGTGTATCTTGCATCAGGATGAAGTTCAGCAAATAGAATTTCATAGACTGGATTCAATTTAGGAGAGCTTGGGAGGCAAAAGACTACCTGAGAAGTAAGCCAGTGATACAAAGAATAATCCTTCTCTGTAACACTGAGCTGAATAGGAGCAATGTTTGGTTTTGTGGTTGTACATTTAAAACTCAAAAGTAGTAATTTTCACTCAGATATACTGAAGGACCTGCAGGTGTTTTGTGCTGGCTAGCAAAGGCATACAGCAAGAACTTCAAAGAGTAGGCCATTAGTGGAACATAATGCTGTGAAACACTTTTTTGGTTGCAGGCTGTATTTGCCAGTGTGTTGTTTTGTAGTGCTTCAGGTTTCTGTTATGACTTTGTTTCTTACATGGAGATATTTTGAAATACTGAGTTTGTTATTACAACTAGAATTTACTAAAATCTGTTTATTGCAGTGTCAAATACGATTTGGAGGAAGAAAAGAAATTGCTTCAGACTCTGATAGCAGGTAAAACAGTCTAAGAAACTTCCAACATGCTTAGATTACGTATTGTAATGGCACAGAATTCCTGACACGATCAAAACCTCCTGTTTCTACTGACATGGGACTCTGAATTTTTCATCTTAAAAATTTGATAGCTTAACACAGGGTTTCTTCTCTATGAAGCTGCAAGTGTTTCAATGGCTGCAGAGTTCGTGCCAAAGCATTGGACCCTAAGGTTGGAACATGACATTGGGAGAACTGACCTTCCGTAAAACCTTGTTTAAAATGAATGTGTATTTACTACCAATACACCTGTGTTTTATGAAGCCTGACACTTAACTGTCAAGTGTGTTTAACACATAGTCACTAAGGAAATCATTGTCCTTATTTTTTCTAATTCCTGACATGTTATAAACCTGGTTTTCTTCCTTTTCTGTATGAGAAGTTGCTCCTTTTTATTAAAGTAAAAAAGTCAAGTCAAAGTAAGTCAAAAAATGTCATTTAATTCCTATTAGTTACGTTTGTTGTTGGATATGGCGTATTGGTTTCTATGGCTTTCAAGAAGATGACTGACAGACAGAAATAGCAGTATATTCTGTGTCCTATTGAGTCTATCTCAGAACCTGTCCTATCGAAGAACCTTGGGTAAAGATAAATCCAGGATTCAGTGCAGTTGTTTATTGTAGTTTTTCTTATGTCCTTGAAGTTTGATTCTGCCTTTTGGGAAGAAGTTAATTCTCTGTTGACCATTTATAAATTACATATAAAATTATCTTCAATCCCCTCCTAATTCAGTCTTTAAGATCGTGTTAAAGGGTGTGTTTCCATGACTTCTGGAAAGTCACTGTAATAATCCATTGCCACTGAAGGGGTTGGGAGTGTTCATGTATCTCCTCAAGGTTGCCAACTACAGTACTACTTCCTTGCACCACCTTTTTGAGCAATGGCTGGTGATCATCCAGTTCTCTCTGAATGAATTTAATGAAAGAAGAAATAATGCTAAAGGATAACATTCTGCCATTTTATGGAGTTGGATCAGTAAAACATCTGGTGAACGCTAGAGTTGCTGCAAGGAGGGGAAGCAGCTAGAAGCAATGGGAAGTGCAGAAGAGGAGGAAGAAGCCGTAAGGGCTGAGACGGGCAAGCACATCTCCTTTCAGGACTAACTTGTATTGCAGCTCCTGTGTGTTAGCTGTGTGTGGAACTCCAGGCTAAAGGAGTTAGCAGTTCATACAAGTTTTAAATAACATGAGCTCTTTCACAGAACCTAATTTCTGTTCTGTTTTTTCTGAATTGAAAAGTTAAGTATCTGCAGGAATTTTCATTTGTGACAGCAGCAGTCTTCTTGGTAAAATTTAATCACGGGGCTATACAGTCATTTTGAGTATTGTTTGAATGATATTCTGCTTTATTAGTCAAGTTTTCCTAACATAGATGGACTGGAAAGCGGTACATGTTAAAAGCTCTGCTGTCCAGGGCAGTAATGGTAAATATACTCCTCTTTCTGTCAGTGCTTCTCCTGAGCTCTTCTGCTTTTTTGTGACCTTGAATAGAATTCAGTACTTGTGGAATGCTTGAGCAGAGTCCTGTGCCACTTTGTCAACTGTTTTTATGCGTTTGCTTGAAGTTAAAGTATCTGCCCTTCTTTTTAGAAATCGGCTTTGGCAGTGAGCTGACAACTTTCTTAAAGCTGAAGTTTTAAGTATTGTTTATTTAATAGCCAAAAGTAATACTTATTTTCTGTATTTCAGACAAACAGATTTCCTTCCTGTCTGTTATACCTTAAACCTTACTCTTCCCTGTAGGTTGCAGTAATATTTCTTTCTTCGGCAGGCTAAATTACGCTGGTTTTACAGTGTTTCTAGTTGTGTGAAAACTGATTCATTAACTGGGTTATGTTAAAAAAGAAAATCAGGAGATCTGTAAATAGTATTGTAGAGAAGAGCCTCAAAACATGAAGATTCAACACATCTCCAGAAAAATCCTTATTTTCCTGTGCCTGGGATTTCTAAAGGATATTAAAATGTGTGCTTGTTTTCCTAGGCTTGAATTATAGAGTACTAATGCAAATTAATATAATTGTCTATTAATTGCATAGGAAGTTACAGCATATTTTCAGAAAAACATTCATTGCATGTGTAGCACAAAAGATATTTATGAAAATGTAATTGCATGAAATCTGAAGCTGAAATGATGTGACTAACAATCACTACTCTTCTGAAAGTCATTTGTGCCCCAGCTTTGGATAGTCATAGAATGGTTTGGGTTGGAAAAGACCTTAAGATCATCCCATTCCAACCTCCCTTGCCATAGGCAGGGATGCCTCACATTAGACCATGTTGCCCAAGGCTCTTTTCAACATGGCCTTGAATGAATGTCATAACAAGGCTTTGGGTGTAAGTAGATTATACTGTTTGCAGATCATGAGATTAGAGCATACAAGGAGTCTTTCACTGCATATTTACCTTTACATTCAGAGATTTGGAATAAATGTGCTTTGTAGAAACATAGTTGATTGTTCTTTTCACAAGATTTCTTTACAAATTCTGTTGCAGAGTCACTTGTTTGTGTGCTCAGTTTGAAGCTGTGTTTCAGCATGGTCTGAGGAGGAGTCGAGGACTAGCATTAACAGCAGCAGCCATCAAACAGGCAGCAGGTTTCTCCAGTAAAACTGAAACAGGTAATTAGTTAAGCTTAATGATTTTATTTTAAGCAGTTGATAAGTGCAAGTGATGCAATTTCTAATGGAAGTTTTAGGTCTGCAGTCTGCTGGTAGCATGCTTAAAACTTGGGCTCTCAATAAGCAGTGAAAGTAGTTACTGCTTTCTTAATTGTGTTGTAATTTTCGTAACAGACGTCTCAAGAAATATTGGTGTTTGGAAATCTGCATTTCCTACAGTTCCATCATTAACAGCACCTTTGGCAAATATCTTGGATTCTGATAGGGATAAAACATTTATAGTTACTGAGGTATATTTTTGTTAGCTCCAATTGAGAAAGTTGAGGCAACTGCAAGCCCCCCTTTTTATCAGTATTTGGGAACAGGGTAAGGAAAGTATCTTGGTGGCAAGGGGTGTTGTTGCCTTTTAAATATAGCACTTATTTTTTTTTAAACAACATGAATTTGTCATTTGCATGTCTGTAAATTCTGGAGCTACCTCTTCTTTTGGTCCTAGCTTCCAACATTTCACAATCAGCAGCAAGATAGAATTCTAAAGAATTCTTTTACTTTGTTTAATACATTCCCAGCTGAACATTAGAACCTGCTCTATGGGTGACCTTAGTTTGAGTGTGCTTTAAATGTGAATTTGATTGAAAGATGTAAGAGTTTAATGTTGATGTGTTTTTTTTTCAATGAGGTGCAAAGTTCTAGGTGCGAAATAGCCCAAGCTCTGTAGAAATAAATAACCTATTTAACTGTTGAGTTGTATGAAGGTGCTGAATGATTCACCTTTGTTCAAAGTTATATACCATTGCCTGCTGGTTTTGGAAAATTGCATGTAAATGCGTTCAGATGTGGATTTTTTGATGAGTTTTAAAGTATTATAATTTTCACATTTTTTTGTTCCAGAGCCAGTGTTCTGGTACTATGTGAAAGAAGTTCTGAATAAACATGAACTGCAGCGCTTTTACTCTCTGAAGACAATTACCACAGACATCGGTAGAGGCCGGGCCTGGTTGCGTTGTGCATTAAATGAGCATTCCCTGGAAAGATATGTTCATATGCTGCTGGCAGATAAGAATCGACTTGGGTACTGTATTTGATATCTTTGTAATGCAGGAAATATATGGACAAATGAAGTACTGAGATTAAAACAACCAACCAAAAAATACAGCTGTACTAATATAGTGTATTAATTGCTTTGCTAGCAAACCCACCTAATCTTATACTTACATTTTGTTCATTTTTGAAATTTTAGCAGCCATTAAATAGTGGCTTGTGCCTATATCAACATGTCACCTGAAACTGGCTTCATTCTAGCACGTGAGAATGTATGCTTCTATCATCTTAATCTCCATCCTCTTTCGTAACTCCCTTTCCCATTATTTCAACAGTATTTGTCACTGAGACCTTGACACCAGGCTTTGAAGTGCCCCTTTCATGCTGCTAGCCTTGCATACAGTTGCAGCCTTGATCTTAGCAGTTCATCAATGGCAATTGCCTGGGTCCTTTTGGAGATGCTCATCCTGTAATTGAAAAGCAGTCCAGCAATAGGTAGCTACTATTGCAGATCACTTGGAGCTGGTTTTGTACTGGTTTGTAACCTACTTCTACAGTTACTGAGAGTAACTTACTATGCATTGTGAAATCTTAAGGTACTTTGGATATGTGAAATGCACTTTAGTTCACAATAAACTGAGTCCCACCTTTTCACTGGTGCATCTTCAGCTTCTCTTCTTTTTGAAAGGTTGGGATATCTTCCTTTTTTGATGAGTTTGATCAAGTCCAGTGGATTCAACAGAAATCCATTCTTTTCATTTGGCTTAGTAATTACAGTCAATTCTAGTTATTTAAAACCTATATATGCAGTATAGCAGTAGGTGTAGAGAAATATTGTGACTGCTAATGTAGAATGAACCTCCTTGCCCTTTGTGGTTGTTTTGCCCATGTAGAAATGCAGAGATAAAAGTGAAGATAAGGTACTATGTAGCATGTCTTTGATAACTGTTCAGTTTGCTCTATTTCTGAACACCATTACATATAATTTAATCTATTGGGGTACTCATACTTACTTTTCAGAGTTTTCGTGTCTTGTAGAAGTGAAAAGTATGTTAATACAGGACTGCATATACTTTTATCTTCTGTTTCAAACTGTAGTGTCTTCTATGAAGACTGGTCTTTTATGATGGATGAAGAACGTTCTAGTATGATTCCTACCATGGCAGCTGGTAAGACTTTCTCTAAAATGCTACTGTTCTTCAAAAACATTCTAAAATTTCATTTTTGAATGTTATATCTGTTTCTGGTTGTGGGGAGCTTCTCTCAAGTACTCTTTGCTTATGTGGAGAGTGTGTCAGATGCACATTCAGGGGGAGTGCTAGTTTATGCTATGAATTGATGAACTGTTAAAGTACTGGATCTGTCCTTCCTACAGTTCAAAAGCCTTTCACAGAAGTTTTCTAACTTCATCAGTCAAGGGTAGCTTCTTTTAGAAACCTAGTGCAATTTCGAGGAAACAACATGGGTTATTCCTGACTAGAAAATAGCAATGATAGACCCACTATAATAAGACCCAAATTATAGGTAAATGCATGAAAGGAGAATAAGAGTAGGAATAGTAACAGAGAATGATGTATTATTACCATGTACACCCCTTTTCTCAGATATGTAGTCACGCGCTTCATTCTGCAAGGTAGGGTTCGTGTAAGTTTTTGTTAATAGAGTTTAGGAACCAACGAATAACTTAAGTTGCAGTGAAATGAGTTTAAATGGAAGATTATAAATAAACGTGTTCACAGTACTTACTGCTTATTTAATGTGCAGCTGAACAGCCATCAAGATAAATTCAGAACTGATGGCATCAGCTTGAATATGATCTAAAAAAGAATGAATGGTACGTGACAGAATAAGAATTTGTGCGTGGTGAACTGTGGGAAATTTGGGGGAAGAAATGTTTTACATGTCATAGCTTTGTTCATTCTTGGGTTCTATCTTCATAACTTTTGTATGAAGTATATAGTGAGCTTTTGGTCTTATTTTTCCCTTTGTTTTCTCTGCAGGTCTGAATTCCATTCTTTTTGCAATCAACATTGACAATAAGGATTTAAATGGGCAGAGCAAATGCACACCCACCGTGTCTGATTTGTTAAAGGAATCAACGCAGAATGTGACCTCATTGTTGAAAGAATCCACCCAGGGTGTTAGTAGCCTTCTTAGAGAGATCACGGCATCATCTGCTGTCTCGATTCTAATAAAACCTGATCAGGACACTGACCCACTTCCTGTCCTCTCAAAGAGTGTAAATGCTGGTAAGCATTTTGCAATGTTTGTCTCATTCAGCAACTTACAAAATTCTCAAGTGTGGTAAAATAACTTTTCCAGTTAAATTTAATGCACAATTATGGAACAGAACCTGAAGTGCATTACTTATGTGGAGTATTTGAGTGTTTTATCTCTCTTGTGTCATTGTGAGAGGGAAGCTAAACTGCATCATTGATGAAGTGCTTTGCTTGTGACCTGAATTTCAGTTTCTTATTAATGAGATAATGCCTTGCAGTTTCTCGTGTCATGATTTTTCATTATTAGTATGTTTTCTTCTGGCACTTTTATCATTCAGAAATGCACTGCTATGTATCTGTTGGTGTATATCAGATAAAAATAATAGCTTAAGATCTTCTTCAGGCAGCACCCATGTTTACAGTCTGAATTTCTCTGTGAAGCAGGTAATTACCACAAATGAAAACTTACACATTCTTCCTACTTTTAGATATGTTAGTGTTGCAACCAGTTTGTGGGGTGTTAGTTACTAACAAAGACCCAAAGTCTTAATCTTTTATAATTAAGCAAAATGTGGCATTCATTATACATTTTCATTTCCAAAAATGAAAAAAAATTCCAGAAAGCAGAGGAATATTTTATCTTTATTTCCAGAAGCGGAGCTGAAGGAATATTTTGCTTTATTAAGGTACAGTGTTTTTCAATTGAGAAGCAAGGCTTAAGTTTAGACTTCAAATTGTTTTGAGTAAAAAGAAAACCCAACATGTGAGTGCTGTCTTCTAGGAATAGAACTTGAGATAAGATCTATTTCTTACTGGTATTTAAAAGAGACTTTGTCTCAAAACAAACTTGTGGTAAAGCTTTTGTTGTTTCCCACTTTAAGTGAGCTTAAAATAGTAGCTAATACTTGACTTGGGATAACTTGGTAAGTATAAAAAAGGCTTGCAAGATGAAACAACAGAATAATTGACAATATTCTGCACATGGCTCTACAACATAATGTGCATTATGCATACAGTCCATGTGGATACAGTACATGTAATGTACAACTTACAATAAAAGGTCACTTTAAAAACATTGAGTTTGTTCAAATGCCGTTATGTGTTACATGCTAGGGCAAGTCAGATGTTCTCATTAAAGTCTATGTTCTTTGCTGGAATTCTGTTTGCATCCAGAATGGGTTTTAACATCCTCTAACTCTTAGAAATATGTTAATATGTTTTGTGAATGTATAACAGCTGGGCTTGAATTAAAACAGTTGAGTCCCAGTGTGAGTTGCTTGGTGAGTATTTCTGGTATTTCTTAGAGGGCTTCAACTTTGCAAGACCATTCAGCCCTGTGTGTGCATCAGAATCAGTGTGGAAAGGTAATCATTCAAAAGTGAGTGCTGTCAAGGCATAGTTGTGATGCATTTGAGAGGATTTCAGTGTATTTCCAGAGCAAGAGCCAGTTGCTCATTGAGGAATCAAGTTCAGTTTCTTTTTCTGAAGACTTGCCTGCTCAGATTCCAAAATACAGGCAAAAAAACTCTTTATTTGATTGCAGGCTGGTTGGATTTTGTGTTGTGAGCTTGTTCTTTTTAATTTCTTCTTCCCAGAAGTTTTGTGTTTTCTGTATTGTGTACTCAGACTCTTCAATATACCCTAGCCATATTCCTTGGGAGAAAGGGACAGCAAACCAGCTACAATTTTAAAAGTAATTTTATAAGCATGTTGGTCCCAGTTCCAATTGGATCCTGTTAGGAATGCACTTCTAAAATGTCTTCTAGAATCTGAATTATGTAAGGCATATAAAATCAAGATGGTAGTTAGAGACTTAAAAGCTGATGTGTATGGAAAGATAATTAAAGGCCTCAGATCTAAGAGGCTTTTCTTCTTTTAGAAGAAGAAAACAAGTGTATTGCTTTGTTTCACTTTCTAAACTATGTAAACCTTTATATTGCTACTAGATTTGAAATGTAAAAAAGACAGAAAAAAGAAGAAGAGAGTGACTAATATTATCTCATTTGATGAAGAGGAAGATGACCACAATTTGGGGGATGGAGCAAAGACTCTGATTACAGGGGAGAGTTCAGAGGAGAGTATAGACAGACCTTCAGTTTTTGCATCACCCTCGTCTGAAAGCATTCTTGGGAAGAGTTTGAATGGGAGTGAAAGTAACCATTCCTGGAAGAGCAATTCAGTGTTCCTGAATGGAGAATATGAATACCAGAAACTAGACGTGAAGAGCATTGATGATGAAGATGCAGATGAAGATGAGCTATATGGAAAATCATTAGGAAATAAAGACACAGAAGGGGAAACAGAAGCTTC
>NDXB01022437.1:0-33240 GCA_002631895.1 Agapornis roseicollis
TGACGTGGCTGTTCTTAATGCTTCTCCAAAGAGCTTGTTTGGCAGCTCCCTGGTTTTCATGCATTTCTCCAGGCGCAGGGGGGTCAGTGTGATGGATACCCTGCCACCGGGAGAGATGCTCCCACAACACACCATAGCATCACCATGGCTTGGGAGGCAGGTGACAGAGCAGAGACGCTCCTGCTGGGATCAGCCCTGCCATCCATCACACCCTGCTGCAGCTACACATGGGCCGAGCACAGCCAAGCGTGAGCCTGGGGATGGGGAGGGTGTGTTGTGTGCCCCCCCCCGCCCCCCCCGACACTCACTTCTGCAGGAACTCCTCCAAGCCACAGATCTTGAGCACAAAGTCCTCGACGTCGATGCTGTGCAGTTCATCGTGTGTGTAGCACAGCGCCTGGTAGATGAGCAGGTCTACAGTGGAGGAACCTGTGGGGAGGAGCAGCAGCACCATGGGACACCCCTCAACCTTCACCTGGGGGTTTGGGGCTCCCCCCAATCGCTGCAAGGGGGAGGGGCACTCACAGTCGCAGGTGAAGGTGAGGGGCTCCCGCAGGCTGTCACACACCACCGTCACCTTCAGGCTCACGCCATGGCCAAGCTGCTCAGGGCTGAGGTTCACAGAGCTCCACACCAGGCCAGTCAGGGAATAGTCCTTGGTACTGTAGCTGGAGCGCAGCCTGGCGAGGCAGCGATGGCTCAGGGGCGCTGCTCTGCTGTGGGCTCACCCCAGCCCCTCCCCAGCACCCCAGTTGTGGAGCGCTCTGCAGCAGGAGGCCCCAGCCCCATGCGGGTACTCACACATCCAGCATGTGGCAGAACGCAGCCACCTCCTCGTCCCGCTCCTCGGACACCTCGAAGAGCTCGTAGCCATTGGTGAATGAGTGCGGCCGGGGGGCAACCTGTGGGGCAGAGCACGAGCCCATGACCCCGCTGCAGTGTCTTTGGGGGGGAGGGGCTGCAGCCCATTGCCCCACGGTTAGGGCTCATTGAGTCCCAGGGACGGTGTCTCAGAGCATGGATGCTTCTGATCATGGTGCAAACACGACTGAGGAGCCCCAGGGACGGGGCAAAGAAAACCAACCCTGAGCAAAGGAAACGCAGCGAATGCACGGCCCCACTTGCAACCTCCCAGCTCTCCATTGCCTCAGCTCCAGCCCAGCCCCACACCAGGAAGACAAAAGCCTCTCACCGGGTCGCTGGAGATCCTGCGGTTCTTGTTGGGCGCCAGGTTCTTCCTGCTGCCGAAGCGGGACACGTACGTCCGCGGGGGCACCTGGGGGGGCATGGTCTTGCTCCGTGCCACCGGCTTCCCGCTCAGCTCCTTCTCGAAGATGCCTGTGCCGTCCTTCCAGCCGCGGGCAGCTTCCCGCAGCACCTCCGACTCGTAGGTGGCCTTGAGGTTGAGGCAGGTGATGGCATCGTTGATGCCGTACGGGTCTTCCTCCGAGATGCGGCGCCCGAGCAGCTTCCCCTGAGCCCGCTCCTGCGCCGCCGAGAACGTGTTGATGTCCCTGGGCTGGGGTCCCTTGGTGGAGGACGGGGGGGACCCCTTCCCCGAGCGCTGGGTGCCCTCGGGGGAGCTCCACAGCAGGTGCCGGGGGGGCAGAGGGGGCGGAGAGAGCTTTTTGGGGGAGCTGCGGCCGCTGTTGTGGGGCTCGGTGCCATTGAGGGGCTCCCCGAGGAAGTCCCCCCCCGGCCCCTCCAGGATGTACAGGTACTCCCCAGCCAGGGGCCCCTTCAGCCAGGGCTGCGGCTCCAGCGGCGGGGGGCTGGGGCCGGCGGGGGGCGCTGCTGGCACGGGGGCCCCGTCGGGTACCAGCGGGAGGCTGTAGCTGAGCAGGGGGTCGGAGCCGGAGAGGCCCCGCGCTGCTTTGATGCCAGCGCAGCCGCTCTTGTCCGCGGGCTCGTCCCAGGGGATGAGGGGCTGGTCCCCGCGCTGCAGGGCCCGGTTCTCCTCCTTGTCCTGCCGCAGGCGGGATAACGCGTCGTATTCCATCTGCAGCGCCTCGGCCAGCGCCAGCTCCTTGCGGCTGATGCCCACCGACTCGAGGGACTTCCAGTGCTCCCCATTGCCGCGCGTGGCAGACATCGCTCCGGGAGCCAGGACCTCTTCCTGCCGAGCGCAGGGTCAGGAGGAAGGCATGCTGCACCACCGGCCACCTGGGCGTGGGGAGAGGTGAGGGTTAAGCTCAGACTCCCACTGGAAAAATGGCTTCCATAGGGACCCGACAGCCTGGAAAGGTTCCCCTTCACCAGCACTTCGGGCCCTGCTGGCTGCCGTGGGCTTTTCCTGGAAAAACAGGAATCCCAAAGGCTGGCAGTGCTGCTGGAGGCTCAGCAAAGAAAACATGCTTTTAACCCAAAACCAACAAAACAAACCCCAGTTTTGGTGGCTGACAAAGCCAAAACCCCAGTCCTGTCTCCAAGAGCATTGGCAGCTCACAGAGGCCCTGACAGAGAAACAATCCGGCCTGGCTGAGTGGCGGCTCCATGTGTGCTGATGGGATACAGCCAGACCCGCACCAGGGCAGCCAGGATGCGGGAACGGGGATTGGGATCGAGATGGGGGTAGGGGTTGAGGATGGATAGGGATGTGGATAGGAATGGGGAGGGGATGGGATTGTGGATACACAAATTGGGGATGGGGGAGCCTGCACCAGGCACAGCAATTCCATGGTGCCAACACCAGCCAGGGAAGAGCATCTCGAGCAGGTGGCTCAGCTGCTTCCCTCCCCAGCTGCACCAGGGCAATGAAAATCCACATGGAAAAGCCCCAACCTCTCCTGATTGCCCTTCAAGTCCTCGGCCAGGGGCAGGACCAGGGCTCAACCAGCACCTCCCGCTTCAGAGTCCTGCCCTGTTCCCACCCAACGCCCATCCCATTACAAACACGACTCCGGACCGGGAGCTCCTGAGGCAGGAATTCCAGAGCCGCAGATGCAAGCAGATTTTCTCCCACTTTAAAACCCCATTGCTAATAATGGGGATCATTTTCTGACTTGGAATTTCCTGGCATTTGCCACGGTCATGTCAGCCTCAGGGAATCCATCCCACCTGGGATCCCACCCTCCATGGAGACCTGCAGGAAGGAAACACCCTTATTCCCTGGGGCCCCTTTGTCCTAAGTCCTGAATGAGTTTACCACAATTTTCTTCCTAGTTTGCACTGTAAGGGAGGCTGCAGCCTTTAAGGGACACAGAGGCACATCCCTGGGGTGACCCACCAGGAACTGCTGCTACCTGAGGGATGCTTCCCCACCCATGCACTGCTCAGGTGCACAGAGTCAGCCTTCCTGTGGGGATGGCCCTTGAGAATCATAGAATGGTTTGGGTTGGAAGGGACCTTAAAGCTCCTCCAGCTCCAACCCTGCCCCGGGCAGGGACCCCTTCCATAGAGCAGCTTGCTCCAAGCCCCTGTGTCCAACCTGGCCTTGAGCACTGCCAGGGATGGGGCAACCACAGCTTCTCTGGGCCATCACCCTGTGCCAGTGCCTCAGCACCCTCACAGAGATGACCCCAGCCCTTGTGCAAAGAGATGAGCATCAGCTTGGGGGCAACTCGGGGCACTCAGCACCCGGCTCCTGGCATCCCACAGGATCCCACGGCAGAGCCACGGCTGCAACCAGGGACAGGAACAGGAGCCCAGGACAGAGCCGCAGGGACCTCCTGTGCACCCCCAGCTCCCCCCATCCCTCACTCCCTTCCCCCTTGCAGGCAGCTGCGCTGGGAGCAGATCTGAGATGTCCAAAGCATCTGGGAAGCCATCAACCATCTGAGGGCGAGGAGCAGAGCGAGCCCTGGAGGGGCAGGTCCCGGGTGGGGGAGCTGGGGGTGGAGGCTGTGCCTCTCAGGGACACAATTCACACCCGTTTATAATGCCGTGGAGGGAGGAGGGGCCCTGAGCAGGATAAAGCAGCAGCCTTCACCTCTGGGGCTGCAAGTCCATCCACCCATCCCACTGCTCCCCCTCAGCAGGGCTGTGCCCCCAGCACCTCCCTGCCTTGGGAACACTGAGCATTGCATCCCTGAGGCAGTGGGGATGCTCCAGGGTCTGCGAGGCAGAGCCAGCCCCTCACAGGTGATGACATGGGGGGTGGGGGGCAGGCTCCCAGGGCCCCCCATCAGTGCCAGCACCACAGCCCCAGCTCCTCCAGCTCCAGAGGAAACTCTCGAGTCCCAGTTTGCTTCCCTTCCAAAAATGGGATGGAAATGGAGCATTTTCAGACCTCCCAGGCAATGCCATGACGAAGGAAGCCCCTTTGGGTGAGCTCCGATATTCACCTTGGTTTGGAACTGGAGCTCCCAAAGGGAATCTGCTCTCAGTACAACTGGAAACTGAAACTGAAACTCCGGGAGTTTCATCCCTGGAGCCACATTGGACACAATCCAGAACCCAACAAAACCCAGCCTCCAGAGGGGCTCAGTGTGAACGGATCCATTTCTTCCCAGACCTGATCCCAACAGACACTTCCAGGCAGCTCTGTCTATTCCCATCCACAAGCCAAGGAACTTGTGGGAGCTTCCACAGGGGGTCTGGGGCTGGTTGCCCCCAGCAGGGTGATGGGAAGGACCCGGAGCTCAACCCTGCCCCCAGGATCCAGCCCCACAGCGGGGTCCCCGTGTGCTGGGTGTGAAGGACACGGCTCCTTCCACACACCCCAAAACCTCCCATTGCCGGGGCAGGTCTGCAATGAGGAGACCCCCAATCTGTGCTGTGCAGCAAAACAATGCCAGGCAGCTGCCATCCTGCACGCATCAGAGCTCGGGAACAGCCGGAGGCACCCGCTTCCAACCTGTTGCCTTATGGCAGGAATTCCTTCCTCTTCCAGCTGATATGTCTCCTTGTTAACAGCCCAGCAAAGCCCAGCCCGGTCCAAGCTCTCCGGGGCAGGCAGGATGTGAAGCTGGACGATGCCAAAGGCTCTTCCATCATTTTAATACGTATTTCCCCCCTCGGGAGGAAATCCTGCCCTGGGAAGAGGGGTTGGGTTTGGGATGGGAACATCCCCAGTGTGGCTGGGGGCAGCCGAAGGAGGGAGCTCTGCAGAGGATCTACCTGAAGCTGAGCCCACCATGGGGCTGATGCAGGGGACCATGGGGTGTCCCAGCCTGGCATAAGGGAAAGAGAGGGGACATCAGTGCCCTCCTGGGCAGCAAGGTGCGACAATCCCGTGCTCAGCTCCATAGGAGAAGCTGCACTTCACCCAGCGCCTGCAAACCGATGGGGGCACAGGGAAGAGCAAGGGGGGGTTCCCTTCCACTGCTGCATCCCCATCACCAAGACACCCGGTGCCTCCTCCTCCCTGGCTCGGGGAACACAGGCACAGCCAGACTGGGAATGAGCCAACCCCCGCTGCTCCCGCACCCAGCACCCATCCCCAGGGCCAGGTATCCCGGTGCTCAGCCTCCCCAGGGGATGCCGGGGCAGGTTCGCAGCTCCTGCACTCGGTTCCTATGCAAATCTCTGCTTCGCCCGGCACCGTGGCTGCCTGCGCAGCAGCGCGGGTGTGTGTGCACCACCGGCTGCAGCCCTGCATGCACAGCCTGCAGCAGCACGCTGCCCTCCCTGCCTGCATCCCTGCCTGCGCTGCCCTCCCTGCCTGCATCCCAGCAGCCTGAGTGATTCCCAAGGGATGGATCCACCTGCCATCCCAGTGCCACACGCTCCGCAGGGCTCTCCCTGCCCCAGCCGCTCCTACAGCCAAACCTCAAGATGCTGGAGCCGCTGGGGTGCACCCCTCTGCCCCCAGCACCCTGTTGGGGTGCAGGGGGCTGCTGGCTGGCCCCACGCTGCACGACCCAGTCTGCAATAGGACCCGAGTCCTTAAGCTGCTCAGTGCTGCTGTGTCTGCAGGGTGGGAGAAAGCTGCAGCCCAAGGACACAGCAGACAGAGGCCGGACACAAGCTTGTGTGCACCCAGTGCACGGGGAAACCCCTCACCTGGGATGGGGCCATGAATGCTTCGAGCCCCAGCATCACCGCCCCATCCTGCCCCACAGCCAGGGTGCTGGCATGCACTGCCTGCACGTGTGTCCTTAGCATGCACCGAGCCATGCTGGCACACACACACAGAGCACCTACTCGTACCTTAGCGTGTGAGGAGGGCTGGTGCCTGGCTGCGGGGCTGCTGGCCTGGAGAAGCAGCTCTTTTCGGCTGGTCTTGGCCCCTGGCATCAGCACGGATGCTCTCCCTGCTCTGCCTTCACTTGGTATTGAGGATGGTGCTCCCGAGGCGAGGTGGGGCTGGCACCTTGCTGGTGCTGTTAACCCAGAGGCCAGGCACCCCATTTATTTCCATCACCCCCAGCACCCTGCTGCCCATCCCTGCGCTCTGAGAGGAAAACACTGATTTTCCCCGATCCCAGCAGTGCTGGTTCACCGCGGCCCGGATCCTGCCTGGCCTTACACACACGAGCAGCTGCGGGGAAGCCGCTGCATTCCCTTGCTCAGGGGTAACAGTTCCCTCCCAGACCTCTGGAGTTGGCTCCTAACCACAAGCGTGAAGCAAGTTCAGGATGCAGAGCACGGCCCGCAGGGGCAGCTGGAGCATCCCGGGAGCGCCCCCCGTGCCTTCGGAGCCCTGTGCTTGTCCCTGTCCCTGTCCCCATCCCCATCCCGCTGGGGGGGTCTCTAACACGATGGGAGCCGACGGAACCCCCCCAGCCCCTCCCCCCCGCCTCCGCTTTGCAGATGAGGAACTTTGCAGTTTGATGGCTCCGTTTCATTGTTCTGAGCATAAAAATCACCTCAATTCCCTCCCCCCCCCCTGCCCCCCTCCTCGGGCCGGGTCAGGAGCGCGGGGTCCGGCCCTAGGGGTGCCGCTCCCGGTCCTCCCTATCCCCCCGCCCAGCGCAGCCCCAGTGCTATGGGGGGGGCTCCGGAGTCCCGGTCCTGCGCTGGAGCCTCGGCGTGGCGCTGCCCATCTCCCCCGGGCAGTGAAATCAGCGCTCTCGGTACCGGCCCGTACCGACATTTACATCTCGGTTACCATTGTGTAAAGGGGGAGCCGCGGTGCGAGCACGGGGGAGACCCTCCGGCCCGCTCACCCCCTCCCCCCCCCCATCCCCCCGCCCCGCCGCTGTACCCGTGCCCCGGTCCCCGCAGCCCTACCTGCTCCGAGCGGGCGGCGGCGGCGGCGGGGCCGGGCCGGGCTGGGGCCGGGCGGCGGCGGAGCCGCGCCGCGGCGGCGGCGCGAGGAGGAGGAGGAGGAGGAGGAGGAAGGAGGGAGGAGGAAGGAGGGAGGAGGGAGAGCGGCGGACAATGGCGGGGCGCAGCGCGGCGCGGGGCCATCTCCCGGCGGGCCGCCGCATTGCACGGAGCGGGGTCACCCCCTGCGTGCCCGCGGTGCTCCCGGCTCCCCCCACAACGGAGCTCCCTGTGCCCCGCTGCGCTGCTGAGACACCCGGGGGCTCCCGCTGGGCATGCTCAGAGCCCCCTTGGCTGCGGGGGACGTGCTCCCACCGCTGCAGCCAGCTCCAGGAGCACGCTATGGGCAGCGGTGGATGCGGTGTGTTTCTGCGGGCAGCCGGCCCTGCCAGGCGCTCACTGAGGGTTATGATCACTCCCAAAACCCCAGCACCACAATGGAGAGCCACAAGCTGCGCTGGGAGGGCTGCGGGTCACAGCCTGTGGTTTGGGCTGAGTTGTGGCCGAGTGTAATTCCAGCCTCTCTGCTTCCCTGGAGATCCCTCACCAGGAGGTGGGAGGATGGAGAGAGGTTGTGGCGGGATTCACCATGCCATGCAGGGAGCTGGGACTTGGGGGTCCCCTGCTTNGTGCCCCGCTGCGCTGCACACCCGGGGGCTCCCGCTGGGCATGCTCAGAGCCCCCTTGGCTGCGGGGGACGTGCTCCCACCGCTGCAGCCAGCTCCAGGAGCACGCTATGGGCAGCGGTGGATGCGGTGTGTTTCTGCGGGCAGCCGGCCCTGCCAGGCGCTCACTGAGGGTTATGATCACTCCCAAAACCCCAGCACCACAATGGAGAGCCACAAGCTGCGCTGGGAGGGCTGCGGGTCACAGCCTGTGGTTTGGGCTGAGTTGTGGCCGAGTGTAATTCCAGCCTCTCTGCTTCCCTGGAGATCCCTCACCAGGAGGTGGGAGGATGGAGAGAGGTTGTGGCGGGATTCACCATGCCATGCAGGGAGCTGGGACTTGGGGGTCCCCTGCTTTAGGTGGGCACCTCCAGGCCCTGACGGACGAATGACCCCAGCCAGCACCACAACTGCCTGTGAAACCACATGGGAACCATGGAGCTTAGCTGGGTAGCTGCAGAAAGCACACCCCAATGTCCTCTGTCCTGGGCAGATTATTCCTTGTCCTCCTCAAACCTTGCCTAACCCCCTCCAGAACAGCCATGCCCACTGCACCCCGCTTTGCTGCGGGGGAAGAGGCAGATGGACCCACGGGTCTCAGTGAGGACCCCCCTCTGCCCATCAGCCTGCCCCACACCTCCATCAGGGACCAAGAGAAACAGCCTTTGCTGGCTTATTGGCGCCCCGAGCTGTGCCATCACCGTGGCATCGTTGGTCTGGATGGAGGGTGTCCGAAGGATCCTGAGCTATAGGAGGCTGCAGGCAGGAAGGTGCAGGCAGCCATGGAGCACGTGGGCAGCGGGATGTACAGGCAGAGGAGGCAGCACCGTCAGAGCCCGGATAGCTCAGTCGGTAGAGCATCAGACTTTTAATCTGAGGGTCCAGGGTTCAAGTCCCTGTTCGGGCGATTCCTTTTCGTTTGGTTTTATTTTTTCCCTTCCCTTTACAACGATTTTTCCCCTACTCAAAACCCTTTTCCCCCCGGGCAGGAGCGGCTCCTCTCGCCCGTGGGTGCCGGGCAGCTCCGGAGAGGGGGATAAAAATATAAACCCACAGTAAAGGAAGAAAAACCGAATCCGCCCGAACAGGGACTTGAACCCTGGACCCTCAGATTAAAAGTCTGATGCTCTACCGACTGAGCTATCCGGGCTCTGACGGTGCTGCCTCCTCTGCCTGTACATCCCGCTGCCCACGTGCTCCATGGCTGCCTGCACCTTCCTGCGAGCGNGACCCTCAGATTAAAAGTCTGATGCTCTACCGACTGAGCTATCCGGGCTCTGACAGCGCTGTCCCTGGCCTGCTGTTATCACTGCGCACGGCCGCGGAGCCGGGGCTCATGCCCAGCCGGGAGCGCCGGAAGGCTCGCACCGAGTCGAGGGGGCTCGTACCGGGCCTGGCGGAGAGGGGCGGTTCGGCTCCGGAGCGGGGCTCTCGCAGGGCGGGGGGACACGCATCGCTCGGTCCTCCACGGCGGGGATGGCGGGCGCGCTCCCGGCCCGGGCCCACGGTCCTCTCTAGGGGTGACTTCCGTTGCGCTCTATGGCGCGGCGGCGCGGGCCCGGTGCGCCGCGGAAGCGCCGTCGCAGCCATGTTGGCTGTGAGGGGAAGCGGCGCCCGAGGCCGCGCTAAGATGGTGGAGAGGAGCCCCCGGGGGGTGTAGGGGCTCCGTCCCCCCTTCCCTCCCCCCGGCCCCGGGCTGCGGCCGGCCTGGTGCCCATGGAGCAGCTGTAGGGTGAGGCCGCCTCGGGGGGACGGCGCTGGGGCGCGGGGAGGGCGCTGCGGGATGAGAGGATGCGGGGCCAGAGCTCAGCGGGGTCCCCGCTGCTGGCGCCCGAGGGGCGGACGGGAGCGGCCGGGGCGCGGGGCCGGGATGAGCATTTCTGCGTCAGAAGTGGCTTCAAGGGCAAAATCCACCCCGAAAGATACCCGGTGTTAACGGCAGGAGCCAGGCCCGCCCTTGCAGTGGAGACACCGCGTCTCGGCAGCAGCATCCCGCTGCCCGGTTGTGCTGGGCACGCTGTGACCGTGCGGCCACTGCCCCTCAGAAGCGTGCTCCCGAGCTTCGGGTGTTACCCGGTCCTGCTCCTGCGGAACGCTTTGCGTTGTCTGTTGGACTTGGGTTGACTCAAGGGTTACTGTTGTCTGGCAGCTCATGGGTTGCACTTAGTTGATGCTCACACCATTGTTCCAGTAAGAAAAGGAGCCAAGTGGCTTTGCATCACTGCAAGGTGCAGTGGAGTGGAACCGGGACCAGGCAGCACTTGCTGGGGGGGTATCGTGCAGCTCTCAAAGGACGTGCATGGACTCGCTGGGAGCCCAGTGATGGGAGCAGGTGAAACCTGTGGCCCTGCAAGTGCAGTGACATCGCTGGTGGAGCAAGGGATGGAGTCAGGTGGGAGTTACAGGGGGGAGAAGTGGGGTTTCTATCGCAGGGTGGCAGGAGGATGTGCAGGCATGAAGAAGCCCAGGGCCTCACACCAAGAGGAACCAACCTCATTAGCTCCGAGCTGCCACGTGAGCTGGTTGGTTAAACCCTAACCCTAACCTACCCTGATGCAGTACATGGGACAGCAGCTTTGTCCTCAATAGACATTTTGCTTTATTTGAAAGCATGAAAAAGGATGAAGGACAAAACACAACCATCGGACCTTAAGGGAGAGTGAGCCATCAGAGGCCACATACAAGTGGATACAAGTAATACAAGTCCATACAAGATACAAGATAATACAGTACAAGATACAAGTAATGTCTAGATACAAGTAATATCTAGTCTACACTCCCTGTTTTCACTGTGTATCACCAGCTGCGGTCTAGTGAGGTTTTGGACTCTGAAGAGAAAGCAACTCTCCTCACACACCGGGCAGATGACTTGTCCATGTGGTCCATGACCATATAAAGTGCTTGGATGGAAGAAACGGTTGGTTCATGACTCCTTGGTGATTCACAGCTTCCTCCGAGTCATTGCTCTGTTCCAGCATCCATTTTCTTCTAGATGCAGCTCCATGTGTAAGAGGGGAAGAGCAGTAAATTCACCGGAGCTGTGTTCACTTGGCTGCAAGTGAGTTCGGGTGCTTCCAGGCTGTCAGGGGAGATGATGACAGGAGGCAAGGCAGGAATTTGCCTTTCTCTAATCGACCCAGCACTGAAACAGTTAAAGTGATCTTGAGTTGACTCCTTCACCCAGGGGTGGCAGTCCCTTTCCCCAAAGGCGGGGCAGGGAAAGCCACTGCTTTCTTCCATTTGGCTGCTTTTCGCACCAGCTCAAGCTCTTAGCAGCAGCTGATGTGTTCAGCTGACGTGACTCCCCCTCTGACTCCAGCAGTTAGAGGCAGGAGCAGTTTGAGCCCCGAGGAGCTAAGCCAGGCAAGGCAGAGCTTCTCCAGCCCTGCAGGAGCACAGGGAAGCAGCAGGCCCATCCTCGTGCTCCTCCTGCCAGCAGAGAAGCTCAAGGTTGGTGAGTTGGTCTCTGGCTGGTGCAAAGTACAGCTCAGCTTGCACAGCACAGAGGGTCCTGTGGGCAGCTCGCGGTGCTGTGTGCTTGGCGTTATCAAGTAGAAACCTTGGTTACAAGGTAAGGCACTGATAGCATGGAAGTAATTTTAGCTGTTGTGTTACTTATTTGGGGTTATTACCTAGATCAATGTCCTTTTTCAAACTTGAACGTGCTTTAAGTAAGCTTTCCTAAATATTTAGATTTGCTTGCTCTTTAGGAATGATTTTATTCCTGCTGCTGCCTGACTTCGGGGAAATGTAATGCTGGAAGAACTACCAGCAGCTTCTAACAAACTCAGCTTTAATAGCTCAACTCAGCTTTAATACTCAACTTTAATAGCTGGGGCAGGTGAGCCACCAGATTGGGTGGTTACCAGTGCTCAGTAACTTGAAGTGGTGGCAGAGCTCAGGTCTGTGTCATTGCCAAGTCTCTACACTGCCTGTTCCGCCCGTTTAGTCTACATGGAGATATTTGGTTATGTTCCTCAGGCAGAAGTCTGGTTATTTTGCAAGCATTTACTTTTTAATGTAGCTGCTCATACTGGCTCCCATTCCTTGTAGCTGACATAAGAACAGACTCATTTACTGTGGCTAGGAAATTCTGTAAAGAGTTTAGATACTGCTTTGAAAGCTTTTGCCTTCAGATTTGAACTCCTGCAGTGGTTGAAAGTTGGCACTGCTGCCAGATTGCACGTGGAAAAGCTTTCCCGAAGTTGTATCTGTATAAGCAAATTCAGGAGCCACTCTTTTCAGTTCATCACATGCTCCAGCATTAAGCTCACCAAAGGGTTTCTTGATGCTGTCCTGCAGAAGAGCAACCAGATTCACACTAAATGGAGATTTTCTTGTAATCAAGTTACTTTTTGAAGTGGCTGCTTAACTGATACCATCCTTTAAGCATAAAGAAGTTTTCAAAGGTGTTGTGTGGGGTGGAGCACACTGGATTGTGCTGGGAACATGAGTCATTACCGATCATTCTGCATATGAAGCTGTGCTCTCTGGGTGGTGCTGAAACTGATAGGGCTTGACAAATTCAAATAGCTGCAGGACTTCCCCTTTTGTTCCTTTCCAGGAAATGATCCTTTCACCTGCTCAGACTGTTGGTTTAGAGCCTGCATCTGGGCATTTGGGATGGCGGCTGCTGCAGCAGCAGCTTTTGGCAGGTTTTCAGTCCTTGGCAAAGGCAAGAATGTGTTGATTGTTGCAGTCTGCACTGACCACTCCTTTGGGCTATCAGGGGGTTGCTGTCTGGTGATTTGGAATGGGAAGGTTTCCCCTGTGGCTGAATGTGACTCAGCTCGTATTCCCACACCTCTTGACTGCAGGATTTCACCACATTTAGAGTTTGCCAAGAGCTTGATGGAGACTGGCAGTTCCCTTCAGCTGGCAGGTCCCCGAGTTCCTCACCGTGTTGTGCTGCTGCTGCTCCTTGAGATGGGCAGAGCCAAACCGTCCTCGGTGCCACACGAAATGGGTCACAGTTCTTTCCTCACCGCTGTTTGTCCAGCCCTGGGCAGCTGGATGCAGCTTGGCTAAGGCAAAGCAGATCCAGTTTCAAGAGAGCAGGTTAGGGGCACAGAAACATTAGCATTATACAGCAGCCATTTAAGAGATGCATGCAGGGCTAATTTTAAACACTCATTTCCTGAAGCTTCTAAGAAGTGGAAGTGGTTGAACTCAAGAGCAGGTTGCTGGTACATGAATGTTCCTCTCATTTATAGGTCTCTGCTCTAAATAGCTCATCACTGCCACGATGACATCTCCAAGCTCAGCCCAGCATTCAGCAGCTGAGAATGCCTGCAGAATAGCACTTGGACAAGCTAACCAGGTAATTGCCTCTCCCACTGCTTTCTCCTCACTAAAGCAGCAATTTCTTCCATCAAATTCGACCTCTTTGGGTACATTTAAGTTAGAAGAACTTAGCCTAATGGAGTAGGGCTTTCATTCTGAGGAGCTGTATTACTCTCACTATGAGACCAATGATTTATGAAAATTAAAGGGGAAGGAACGGAAAACTGCACTTCAGATTGGCCAGAGGAGAAATTGTATAATGCATATTTTTGTGCTGAACCTGTACTTGAAGTATTCTACATGCAGCATCCCCCTTAATGCTGGTCTCTTTGTGACAGTTGTAGTGGGGCTTTGTAACTTTGCATGCTGACCTTTGTCTAGTCAGTAATGCCTGCTTTGTAGTACTCCTCTTATTAACTATTCCTAGAATTTCCCTAGAACAAAATGTAGTTGTATCCACAAGCCAAGGTCACCATGATAGGTGTGTCTCAATGCCATGTTGACAGCCAGTCAGAAAAGAGAAACATGTGAATAACAGGAAAGATCTCATGTAAAATGCTTCTCCAGGACAGGCATCCAACCTTCCAGAGCCAGTTCATCGTACAAACCATCTTCACAACACGAAGGGATATGGCAGAAGTGGAAATAAGCTGATGGGAAGTAGAGAGCCTCCCATTTGAAGCTTAATTTAGAAGCTTTGAAACGTAGCCAAGTCAGATATGCTTATTTAGCCAATTCACTCTGCATGCAAAAAGTAAATAGGCTCTGATATTAGTAGCAAAATATTGATTGCCACCACTCAGTGTCCCAGGCAGTGTGGATTAAACACTTCCATTTTGGCTTTACTGTGGTAGCTAAGGACTCATTTTAAAATGAGCAAGCTAACTAGGTTGCTTCTTTAATCAGAAAGAGATATACAAGAAGTTACTTCAAATCCATTTGAGAGTGGTCATTAAAGAAATGAATGAGTACAAACACATAATTTCCTCTTATTAAAATCATGTGCTGAAACAAGCACTTGAGCTGTGCTGAGCTTTTTCCTAGAGAAAAGCTGTTCTTGAGAAAGAGACTTGGGGCTGGACATGAGCTGTTCCGTTTGAGCTTGAAAATGCATTTAGTAAATACAATAAGGAGAAAACAGGCAAAGCAGACACATCCACATTTCAGAAAACAGAAATATTTTGCCAAACACTATCTGAGAGCCAAGTGATAAACTACATTGACACCAAGCAGCCAAGCCCCGCTCTAGTTACCTTGTGCAGGAGCATGGTGTTGCAGCTCAGGCTGTCTCTCAGGGAGATGGAGGACTGCAGGCAGGCTCTGCTCCTAGGATAAGGAAGCTGGGTTTACCATTGCATTTATATAGGCAGAAGAAGAGGCGTGGGTGTGAGACACAAGTGAACACATCTAACACTGATGGGTGAGGGCTTCACAGCTGGTAGAGATGACATGCCTTGAGAGGATAAACCTGCCCAAGGTGCAGGGGAAACAGCAATGAACATGGTGTGCTAAGGACTGGGCTTTCTGTCCTGAGACAGATTGAAATGTCTTCTTGCACTAGCATCTGATAGACAAGGAGAACAAAAGAGGTTCAGCGTGGGAAGCATCCCTTAGTGTATAACGTTGTACCCAGCTGTGTAGCATTCAAAGAACAGTGGGTGCACAAGGCACGGGATCATGTGGTGGCACTCTCCTAGGAATTGTTAGAATTCTTGTGGAATAAATGAAGTAGCAGGATGGGGGGGAGTGAGAAGCTATTTAAAACTTGGTGCTGTTTTATATAGCATCATCTGCTACTCAGAGCTGCGTGGGGGTGTGGGTGAAAGCTAAAGGGCTTGTGGAACAGTTGCATCGTTCTCGGGGTGCTTTCTGTTTTGTGGAATGAAAGAATCTGCTTTATGACTGAGCTGCACAGAAAGTGCAGGTTTTCATTCTTGGTGTTCTTTAACCACACCTTCTGTTTGATTCACTATTTTGTGTCTGTTATGGAGCCTAATAAATACATAGGTCTGTACAGAGCAGACCTCACTTACTGCATTAATTGAGGAAATTCAGGCACACTGCTCTTGAAGTGGCAATGTGAATGCACCATCATTGCTCCTGAGTAGATGACTCACTACATTTGGTTAGTCACTGCTCAGGACTCCATACATACCAAGGATCTGAATTTCCAGTCTTCCCTCCCAGGATGAATGCCATCAAAGTTAATGGGACAATGTGAGTGATTAAAGCCTTTAGAGCTGGCTGGCTGTGCAGATTCCTTGTGAAAACAAATCCCAGCCTTGGGCAGGTTAGCCTGAGGCTTCCCACGACCTCCACCTCATCCCTTGGCTTGTCAGCTCTGTGCTTGCTGTGGCTTGGTCACTTGAGTTTGCTGGCTGTGACATCAGGCACATGTGTCAGGGGGCTTGCTCTCACTGCTTCGGGTCATTCAAACCAAACTCTGTGGTTTATTCTTTCAGGTGCGGCCCAAACTGCCACTGCTGAAGATTCTGCAGGCTGCAGGCGCCCAGGGGGAAACCTTCACGCTGAAGGAGGTGGGCTCAGCTTCGGGCACTGCACTTGTGCCCTTCCCTGGTTCTTTGGCATACGGCTCTTTGTGGGGAAGGGGTGGGACTGGCTGCTTTGAGTACTCTGAAGCCCTGTCTACAAAACCAGGGATCCCTTACCCATAGGGCTGATCATAAATGGCTTTGAGAGCCCCTGGAGGAATTGGAATAGAAGAAAATGATTTATCCTGGAAATCTGTCTTTGGAGAAAGCAGGGGTGGGATAGCCACATCCCTGAAGGAGCACAGCAGATGTTGTTTGATTGTCTTGCTCTCATTGGTCCATGAAAGCCTCAAGAACTCGATTCCTGTTGACATTTTTCTTCCAACTCCTTTGAAACGGCCTGTCAGCTAAACCTCAGAGAATTATTTCTTTTCAGCTTAAAACGCAATATGTGTACAAGATTAAAACCAGGACACTGTGATTTACAAGAGTATCCTGTCTGCAAAGAATCAAATGCACAGGGTTTTCATTATGACTGTGTCAGATATTCCTGCAGAGCCCCATGGTTTAGGTTTAATACTTAAGGCATTGAAATAACTTATTTAGCTCCTAAAAAACTTTGCAAAACCAAATTGAATGGTTTAAATGGGGAGAGTTGAGTATTAAATGCAGGTTACTTGTATAGATTCATGTTTTAACTTGGTTAAGTCTGATCTGTTGTAGCTGACAGTGTCCCCTGGCTCTCAGAGATTGTTTCCTCTCCATCCTTCTTTGTGATACTGATGCACTAATTTTTCCTTCTTGTCAAGTGTCAATAATTACAAACCTTATAGCAATATGGTAAAGCATAACTCCCCCTTGGTTGGGAGACACCAACAAATTGCAGATGTGCATAAAAAGCAGGTACAATTTGGCTCACACTCTATAGGTTAGCAGGATACAAGTATCAGAAACTAAAGCAAATTTACAGGGTCTTTTGTGGTTTGGTTTCAGCTGCAGATAGGGCTAACTGTATGTTATGTGTCCACAGGTTATGCATTACCTAGGACAGTATATCATGGTGAGGCAGCTATATGACAAAAGGCAGCAACACATGGTCTATTGTGGAGGAGATCAGCTGGGAGAATTGCTGGGACTGGAGAGCTTCTCTGTGAAAGATCCAAGGTAAGAAAGTCACCTTTGTAACACTGTATTACAGAGGTTGTGGTGACAGGAAACTCTTGGTGTCGCTGTTGCAGTTCACCCTTGGATAAACCTTGTGAATACCAAGTATCCTGCTCAGTGGCTTATTGGTAATGCTCCTGACAAGTTCGAATTGAGCTCCTTTGTTATCAAGACCCTGTTCTGAATGGTGCAGGCAGTGAGCTGCTGAAGGTGACATCTTTTCCCCCTTTTATTTCTGCATCTTCTCAGGCCCGTGATCTCACACAAGTAAAAGTCTGTATCCTTCAGTTAAGTTCTGAGCTAGACTTCTCTGTAGCAAGGTTTTAGGAGTGGCAAAACCCCCCCTCTGCAGTTTCCAGTGTATCTGGGTAATAAAAGAGAGTTTCAGTCCCTGGTTGAAAAGTGGAATGCTGTTTGGGATTGCAGATGTACTCAACTGGCACCTTCTTTCCCACAGTCCAGTCTATGAGATGCTGAAACGGAACCTGACTTCTGCTGCAGTGGCAGGTAGGTTTGTCACAGTATGGGCAAGTATATTCAATGTAGTGTTGATGTAACTTGGGTAAGTAATGATATTCAAAAAAGAGAAATGTTTCTGAAGTTGAAACAAACTGCTGCTGAAGGCTTTGAGTAGACAATCTTGTTGAGTCTGTGTCTTTTCTGTGTGTGCACCATCAGTAGCTGTGATATGACATCAGTTAACTGTCTGGGTAACGTGGCTGCCTGTGACTTCTTTCTCTCACCTCATTTTATAGTTGAATAGTCTTGAGACAATATCAGAGTGCTGGAAACCCAGCCTGATTCTGCAAGCCAAAGAGGGCTGGACTTCAGTCAAACACTTGAGCCTTTAAAGGTGACTTTTATTTTCCCAGCTCAGAATTCAGATTCAGAGAAACTGAATGTATCTAATTCAAAAGCCCTTTAGTCATAAATTAAGATTTATTCTTAACTTAATCTCAGCTGACGACTTCCTTGCAGCCAGAGCCCGTTGTATGGGTGGTAATCTTCACTGGCTAAAAAGACTTCTGATGAAACTACAAGTGTGCAGATCACGAGGGAGTTGTGGAGTTTTGTGCCCTACTTCCTGAGGTCTCTCAGCGGATAGTATGGACTTGGTTCTTCATAAGGGCTTAGTCTGTATTTGCACATGTATACAAAAGCCTGTGCAAATTTAGAGACTGAGAAAACACAGCCCTGAAGTGCTCAGTCCTCTGCTTTGAGCCATGCACTGGTACCTCTGAGGTCCCTCTCTCTGCTTATATAGGAGAATCTTCCTAAATGGACTCTGTCTGAACACATTACCTGCAGGATAACTGTGTGAGTGCTCTTTCCTTCACTGGTGATGCCCTAGCTTCTTCCCTACAGGCAGTGTATGTGGATCCCAGTGAAACCCTCTCCTCTGCTGCCCTATCCCCTTCTACTTGGTGTGTGCCTGTGGCTGGGTGCGTGTGGCTGCGTGTGCGAGTGTGCTCCAGTCCTGGTGTAACTACCTTGAAACCTGCCAAAGGAAGCACTGTTGCTTTAGGGGCAGTGATCCCCAAGTTATACCACTGTGTCTGCTTGTGTGTGCATGCGTGTGTGTGACTAAAACGAAACACTCTTGGCAGACCTTTGGCAAATACATAGGTAAGATGACTCTAGGTGTTGTTTTACCTTTGTTGCAACATAGGAATAACTGGAAGTGCCATAGAGCTTAAAGAGATCTTCATGTTCCATAATAGCTGAATTTGACTAACTCATTAGTCAAATTAGAGCTTATGAGCACATCATTTTGCAGGTTATCTCGCCCACTTCTAAGTACACTTGTAGAAAGCAAGGGACTTCAGAACATCCTGATAATAAAGGGGAAGCTCTGATAGAATGCTCTTTATCAGATGGTGCCCTTAACTTGGCAAGCTTCTACATAAGTGACTCACCTGAGGTGTACTCAGGAGTATCTCACTTAAAGGACATTTTGTGTAGTATGTTGGCTTGAAGAAAGGAAGCCTTCCAGTAAGTGGAGTGTCTTTCCACACAGTATTTAAGGCTAGTTTGAATTATTGCATTATATTTTGTCGTGTTAGAAGGGTCAGTCTTCACCTCTTCTAATGCCCCTGCAGAGCCAAACCACGTATGGATGAGCCAGTTGGCTTCTGTTTTCCTTCAGGTATTAAATAATCAGTGACTGCAGCAGCTGTAGGGTGATAGAAGGGAAGACGGGGGAGCTGAGCTAATGCATGGAGAGCAGAGCATGTGAGATAGAGCCATGTCGTGTGGTTCTGTGCTCTCATCCATTTTATGCATACTTTGAGGTCCACTTTTCTGCCTATAGCAGCAGGTTTCAGTGTCAGTGCTATGATTCATGACTCAATGGGACTGTTCCTGCCAGCCTGGTATTCAGCAGGGAATTTTCCTGCTGGATTAAAAGGGGATCAAGCAGGAGCCATGCTTCAATCTTTTTTTCTCTAGCGCATCGTTCTGTTTAAAGGGTAGCCTTCACAAGTGCAGCTCCCCTGTTGTGTAGGAAGATTTCTGGTAATGTGATTGTTCTTGCTGTTGAGGTTGGCCTTTTAATTAACTTGTCTGGATTAAATTGTTTTCCGGACGTGTACACAGTTACCCAGGGAAGAGCTTGCTGCGCATGGAATTTTCCCTCTTGTAGTCTAGGAATTGTTCTTCATGCCCAGACTTCTAAGAGAGGTGTTTCTCAATCTCAGCCTAAGGTGCAGGAGGTGGTGTCCTCAGGTATTTGTAAAGATCTTCCTCTTCTCTGTTCACCACCTTCAGCATGGATCTGATCCAGCCTTCACAAGAGGTCCCCACACTCTGGGTTTCTGTCTCCATGCAGCTCTTTTGCAGAAAGGGCTTAGAGCTTGTGATGGCAGGACAGCCGGCAGGAA
This sequence comes from Agapornis roseicollis, assembly GCA_002631895.1. Taxonomy (NCBI): domain Eukaryota; kingdom Metazoa; phylum Chordata; class Aves; order Psittaciformes; family Psittacidae; genus Agapornis; species Agapornis roseicollis. The sequence continues at coordinate 19,633 of NDXB01022437.1, forward strand.
AAGGAGCAGTTTTTCACCTTGGGAAGAAGGAGCTTCTGTGAGTTTTCATGAAGCTTCATCTCCAAGGAGGCACAGACTCTGGATTCCATAGGCTAATGCCTCTGTGTGTACCTAGCAAAACTGGAGTAATGCCTCTCTAGGAGATGGCCAGCTCTCTTAAGGAAGAAAAAGCTCTCTGAAAGGGTTCCTTCGAGGTCTGCCAAGCCTGGCTCGTTGGTTGCTTGCTGAAGACCCTGTGTTGTGAGAATGGTTATTACCAGGGAAGGTTTTTTCTTTTGTTTTACCTGCCATCTAGATGCTGCACAGAGTCTCGCAAAGGAACAGAGCGTCGATAAGCCAAGCCAAGACCAGCTGAAGGTAAACCCACTGCCTGGTGGTTTCTTTTGTTGTACAGAGTGCCCCTTCTCTGTACCTGTGCATGGTGGACTGCCAGAACTTTGTGCTGCTTGGCTGCCAGGTCCTCACCTTCCTGAAAAGTTCTTGGAGTCCACAGAGCAGGGACAGAGTGACCCTTCTCTGTTCTCTTCATAACAGAGTACCAGTCTCTGAGCGCGTTTCTCGGGGTGTAGCACTTCTATTCCTCAGTTCCTCCAGTGTGCTCTGTATTTTCATGTCTTTCCCCCAACTCTCTCCCACCCCTTCTCTGAGTAGGAATTGCCAAATAATTCAGCTTTCTAAAACGTGTGACCAAGTTTTGTGTTTAGGAGGATTGTTTTCAGAAGCTTTCAGGCAGAATCTGAAACCTAGGAAAAATCTTTGCGCATTCAGTATATCCAGGTATATTGTGGGATTCACTGGGTCTGATGCGGGAGGTGGCTGTTCACATTGGGGGCCAGAGAATCGGAAAAGATCATGGTGTCACTGCATTAAGATGGCAACTTTTGCCACTCTTAAGGTTTTTCCTAGGTTGCAAGTGTATTGTTTGTGCTGATACAGATGCATTAGCCTTCTTAAAGGGTTAATAGTGTGTAGTTGTTGTTCAGAAACCTTTCATAACTTCTTGGTCTCGTCCTGCAGCTGGTGACTTGGAATGGAAGTGCTACATCCCCTTGTCCCTATAAGCTCTGCTGGACTAACATCTCTTTTTTCCTTCCTTCATGCAGTTTAGCCAGCAAGAAGGTTCTGACCCTGGCATCATGGAAGGTGAAAGCAATCCTGCTGCTTTGTCTACCTCAGAGCAAAAATGTGAGCATTACGAAGGTGAGTGCCAGCTCTTCTGCAGTAACACAGTGTGTGCAGGCTCTTATGCTGCTTCTCCAGTGGGACACATTGAGCTCCGCATCAGCAAAATGCTGGAAGAGGGTGCTGGGAGACTAATGAAAACCTGTTGTGGAATATAATCTTTAAAAATCAGAGGTCTATGCTAAAGATTGAGAGAACTGCAAATGCTCGCCAGAGGGGTTTGGTGATAGATGTATATTGTAGCTTGGCTATTTGGTCTCATAAATAAACAAACACTTTGAATAAAATGACAGGTTAAGCCCCAAAACCACATCTGTCACTAAACAGTGCCATGAAAAATCTCACAGACCTTGCTGAAGGGTGTTGTAAATGCTGGAATTATACTTGCATCCATTTATCTTCCCAAGGGACTCTGCTCTGATTACACAGAACACAGCCTGAGCAGGCTGCAGTCATTACCTGCAAACCAGTCAGGGAACTGAATAACAATGGAGTGCTTTTTCTCCCCAGCTTAAGTGTAATACAGCTCCTTCATATTTAGACATTTCCTTTGTTTTAATGTCTGGGGATTTCTTGCTGGTTCACTCATATGAATTGCTGGATGTTATGGAAGCAATTTTCCTGTTGTTCTCCTTTTCTGTTCTCATGTCCTCATATCAAGGAGCCTAATTTGTAAAATCAAATCTTCTTTGCAAGAGTGGGTATTTCCAGATCAAATGAGAGTGGTAGATATTTTCCTGGCTACAAGTACAAAAGAGGTAGGAACAGTCCTTGTCTGTGCCTTTGAAACTCTTGGCACTGAACAGAGGTAGATTCAAGGTTATCTTGAAATTCAGACCGGTGAGTTTAGGATCATAGACTAAACTACATGGGCTAAAAAGGAGGCTGAAGCATGGGGTTATGGAGGATGGATTCTTGCCTTTCTGCTTCATTTGGGGCAAATGTGAGAATTGAAGAGCTCCCATCACTGGGAATTTGAACTAAATTTGAAACAGTTCTGTCTGCATCTTTAGTCACTCAAGGCTCAGTGTTGACTTGGTTACAGCTCTGAAAGAAGTGGTCGTGGTTCTGTGTTGAGTCTAAGGTAAAGCTGAAGAGGACCTGTACTGTTCTGGAGACACTGGGAGTACTGGGATGCTTCTGTGCCTCTGACAGTCACTGGCTGTGCAGTGACTGTTGGGAGATGCATGAGTACAGATATGTTGCAGATGTAACATCCCAGTGCGCTCATGCAAATCCCAGAGCTTGTGGAGTAACTGGTTGTAAGAAGGAGCAAGAAAGATTGCTAAAATGAGATGGGGCCCAATTTTGCTCTGCTGGTCTCTTCAATAATGTAGGTGTGGCATGACTTAGATTCTACTTGGCTCTTACAGACAAAGACTTAATAGAAAACCTCTCTAAAAGCAAGAAGCCTAAACTGGACCTAGTGTTTGAGGAATGGGATGTAGCTGGTCTTCCATGGTGGTTTTTAGGCAACCTCAGAAGCAATTACAAGTCCAGAAGTAATGGATCAACAGATATTCAGACTAACCAGGTGTGTAGCCATTTTAAATAGGTGTGCTGTGTTCTCTTCCTCTCCTCTTTTGGGTTCCAAGTAAATAAATGATTCTTGTTCTTTCTTTCCCCTTGCCACTCCAGGATTTTCAGCCACTCCCTTGTGTGTTCCTGTCCCAGCCTTTCATATCAGGTGGATGGTTGCCTTTAGTGCTCTGAAATAAACTAGGTGCTCTTGGGAGGCTGTGTTCAGCCCTTGGAGGTCCTTCTGCACTCCAGAGTACTGGTTGTATGTCAGGAATCACCCGTCTTCTGGGCTGAAAGTTGTGTGCAGATGGTTGTAGTGTGGTGGCCAGCGGCTTATAGCTAGAAGGGGGAATCCTTTCCTTCCCAGGGGTGACTGGAGAAGCTGTCCAGGGCTGAGGAGGCTGTTAGTGAGGAGAAGGGGAGAGGTATGATAGCTGTGGTGCTGGTACTGCTGCTGATCTCAGAGTGGTCTCCCATTTCTTTTCCACAGGACATAGACACTGCCATTGTTTCAGATACTACTGATGACTTGTGGTTCCTCAATGAATGCCCATCAGATCAGAGCAGTGCTGCCATCAAGGTGGAAGCAGTTGACTGTGAGGAAGTGAAAGAAGGTGACCAAAAGGTACCTCTTCAAAGAGCCACAGTGCATGGGTTCCACAGCCTGGCCTTGTTTAGTTGATCTCATGGTACTGTTCCTGTTTTGGAGGAGGTAAATCTATAACCATCCAGAGCTGAAATGGTGAGATTGGTTATGGGTGTTAAAAGGATTGAGTTTCTTCCATGGAAATTAGTAGGACCACTTGCGTGTGTTTGTATGTGCATTTGTATGGTTCTTGTGTGCATCAGGGAGAGGTTTGAGTTGACCACAGGCAGACATGGCTCTAACTCAGCCTAGCAAGACTTAGTAACGTTTTGGAATAGATTCAGTATATAAAATGGCTTTTGATTCACTTACAGAAATGACTTAATTATCACAGTCATTATGTATTCCTTTTCGTTTTGGTGTACAGTGCCACCATAGAGATGATTCCATCTCTTTAACAATGCTTCCACTCTTTCCAGGTGACTGAGGATATCTGTTTGCATGACTTTGAGGATTCTCAATGCTTAAGTGATGACACAGATACAGAAGCTGCTTCTGAGGTAGGCATCCTTTAGGTCAGCATTTCTTGCTTGGAGTGTGCTGCATCCTTGCTGTAGTGGTAAAAACCTCATCCTACAGCTGCTACTGGTTGTGGTAGGAGAAGCTGATTCTTGTACGAGTTTCAAAGGCCAACCCTCACCCCCCCCAAAAAAAAAATCAATCCAAAAGCAGCTTTTTTATAAGCTACATTGAGGGATATAAATAGTTGGCTTGACATTTGGGATTAGAGAATCCACTTCTCATCTCACCCCATTTTGCTGAGATACTTTGGCTGTTGTCAGGAGGAGAGCCTGCGCACCTGCTTTTGTAATATCTTTGCCCTTGCAGTGCCTCTCTAAGGACAGACCACAGGTCTTTTCCCCATTTAAATGAAGAAGGTGGGAAGAGAGAATAAGCAGTAATTACTGGATTGTCACCTCTTTTTACTGCCCCATTTGTCACCTGAATTCCTTCATACTGAGGGACATAAAATCTGTATTCCTGCATATGTCCTGTTTTAATCTAAGTCTTCTTCCTGCCTTTTGAGGTTTTGTTGTAAGTCAGCAATGGTGTGTCATGATGCTCTTTGCTGCTGATGTCACCCTAAGTTTTAAGCTTAATTTTCTAGTCTGTGCATCCTTGACAAATTAAGATGTCCCTGGCATTGGACAGCTGAATCACAGCTCTGAGCTTGGGCAGCTCTTGCCTTTGCTACGTGGGGTAGTCGAGTAAGCTGCTATTAATTGTACAGATTGAGCAGATGCTAAGTGATTAGTGAGTCTGGGAAATGTATTCCTGACTGATTCCAGGAGCTCTACCCTTGAATTTAGAGTGAGATACTGAAAATTCAATAAACTGCACAGCTTGAGAACATTGTATTCTTCCAAAGTGCTGAAGGCTGGGAGGGAGGAAGGGCACATTTTAATGCCTGAGAGATCTGCATCTGTAAAATGCACAGGGGTGGCCAGATTCTCTTGTAGCTTTCGAGCTGCTGATAATCAAACCAGCAATCACACGTTCACCAGCTTATGCTTGGTATTAAGCTTGGATGAAGCTTTTTAGCTGCTTCTCCTGTGTAGAGGAAATGAGTTGTATGCAGGAATACTCTAACTTCTGCTGTTTTTGTCTGCCTCGCTCATTCCTCAGGACTGCTGGCAATGCACCAAATGCAAGAAGTTTAACTCTCCAGGCAAACGGTACTGTTACCGCTGCTGGGCCTTGCGGAAAGACTGGTACTCAGATTGTCCCAAACTGGTTCATTCTCTTTCCCTGTCCAGCATTGATGCTATCCAAAACAAACAGGATGATGAAGGGATCGATGTCCCGGACTGCCGAAGGACTATTTCAGCTCCAGTTGGCCAACCCAAAGAGCTGTACGTGGTAGAAACCAAATCACATGTAGATCCCTGCAGGTCTATTGAGTCTTTGGATTTGGCGCAGGAATGTGAAAGCCAGGAGTCTTTGTTGCATTTCACTGAGCATAAAAAGGAGGAGGAAATTCAGTCTTTAGAGAGTATCAAAAAATTGCTGAACCCTTGCTTCCTGTGCCATCACAGACCACGGGATGGGAATATTGTCCATGGAAGGACTGCTCATCTTGTGGCCTGTTTCAAGTGTGCAAAGATGCTGAAGAAAAAAAGATCACCTTGCCCGGTGTGCAGGAAAGACATCGAGATGGTGATCAGGATCTTTATGGGGTAGTTGTGCCAGTTCAGGCCTTCTCCCCCGAAAGATTGCACACAGGTTTCCTTGCACTCACACCAACCCTAACTTCAGAGCTCGGACAGGGAATACCAAAGAGAAGTAAGATTCAAATCTGACAACATGGAGAAATCCTTTACATTCAATGAAGCAGCATCCACGTTTCAAATGCCCATTTAAATTAAAGCCCATGGGGAGCAGGGAGTGACTGTCACATTGGTATCTCAACACCCCAGCTTTGAAGTTGTCTAAATGTTCTGATTTCAGCTCAGTGCTGCCACTGGGATGCTCTGTTCTGACAACTGGCTCTTGAAGAAAGCAAGTTTTGGAAAGAGTTAGAACTTTGGCTGTTGGAGTGGTGTTCTCCAGTGAGTCAAATCCTGTGCAATGCCTTTGAAGGGGGGAGTCTGCAGCTTAAATACGTATACATAGATATATGCAGGGGTGGGAAAGAGGGTGGGAGGGTGGGAAAGAGGGTCCAAGCATCAGTTCTTCTCAGAGCAGTGAGAAGTAAACAACCTGGCTTCTGATTCTTTTGTGTGGGTTAACGTAGGTTTGTTAGATAAGGTGAAGGTCCTTCTGCTACCAGTCTTGAAATAAGCCCTCCCAGATTTTTAATCCATAGCTATCTCAGGTCCCAGATCAGATGGCAGAAGCGTAGGCTGTTACATTTTGCTTTGATATTGGATATTTTCATTGCTATTGATTCTTCTTTTTCTCATTTAAATCCAGGTCTATGTCACCTAGCACAGCTTGGCTGAAGCCTGTCCAGCATTAGCTCAGAATCTGGTCTGCCAGCTGGATTAACTGAGAGCTCTGTGCATGTTTGGGGATGTTCAAGCTCTGTGCTTGCAGCACCATCGCAGCTTCTGCCTGCCTCATCTTGTCAGTTAAAAGATGCTCAATTCAGAGCATGATGTGGTTTTAAAGACAGGATATGAGCCTTTGAGGAAAAAAAAAGTGATTTCTGTAAAGCACTGACTGCAGCTGGTTAGTTTGTGGGCTGTGCTTGGTGTCAGTCTGAGATCACATCCTAGAGTGCGTGCTCAAACCTGTCTGTTCTGCAGGGCTTTGGAGGGCCTATGACATGCAGCAGTAGCAATAGTGCCTTCACCATTCAGGTACACAGGTGTTTGCATTCAGTACAGTGCATAGAATAAACCCTGTTCTATCACCTCTAGAATTCCCTCTCTAGTCTAAGCACAGCTGAAGACAGAAAAAGAGAAGGTAATGCTCATACCTTGGTGCTTCTCTAGGCTCTTCCCCTTGTCTCCGCACTCTGTGAATGAGTCCAGCCCCACAGGTCAGGGGTGCAATGGGACACCCGGATCCTGTCCAGCAGAAGGTCCTGATGGTGAAGTTGTTTCTCTGTAAAGATACCAGAGTAGGTGCTATAAACAATTACTGCCTATCACTGCCAAAAGTCAGATCCACTTCTTGTTTTGCATAGTGTTGTGATGATTTCTCTGTTGGCTGTGCTTCAGACTGTTGTTGTTGGCTGTTATTTACAGTTGTGTTTTAACTGTTGGAGGGTAACTGGTGTTTAGGTGTACTATCTGTAAGTCCATGGAAAAGCTGATTTATTGCTCCCTTAACTAAAAGGGTCTTCAATTGCTGGTGATGCACTTTAGTCATGCAGAGATCAGCAGCGTGGAATCACTGAAGGGAGTTCCTGCTGGGTAGTTCCTGGCCTTGGGAGGCTCTCAGGCTCCGCAGGGTACAGGGTGGCACTTTGTGGCACTTCTGAATGCTGTGAATTCCCCCTTGCCCCGATGGCTTCCAAGAACTGAATGTCGTGCTAAAAGCAGGTTTAGGGAATTGTTCTGGTCTGCACTGAGAAGCAGGTGACTTGTGGTGACCAAAACCCAAAAAAGTCCAGAGCGTTTAAGTTCTGATAATGGGGTGGAATGTCTCTACCAAGCCCTTTCCGGGGGCTGTGTGCACTTCCCATTATCAAGTTGTTTTCAGTGTGGCAGTTCAGGATAAAGAGCAAATTGCAGGATGAGTTTGAGTGTAATGATCTCTCTGACTTCTTGTTCAGTAGAACCACGGTGTTTACAAGCTGCATTTGTCAAGTTCTTAATTCTTTTTAACTGAAATAGTAGTGGACGTAAGATGATGTTACTGTTGATTTTCCTTCCTATAGAAGAATAAGCTATTGCAGTGCAAGCACACCATGTGTAGCTGTAACTGCCCAGGTTGTGGCTGGGGAGAGGTTTAGTGCAGGGAAAGGAGAGAAGAATGTTCTATTGCTTTAAGTCTAAATAAGTAGCAATGTACCCAGAGCTGCTCTTCTGGCACTAGTTAGGAAGGGCAGACTTGAGGTGTGGGTGAAGTAGCTCAAAGCATGCAGTGACCACCCTGACCTGACAGCACAGAGGGGACATTGGCCAGGCGGTGTTGTCACCTCTTTCCTCCAGATGTGGCAGTTAACGTGGGGTCCCAGTTCAGAAACTCTTTTTTCTGGAGGTGCTGAGCATTTGCCTGTCTCAGGTAGATGAATTCAGGGCTCAGGGGGTGAACTCGGGTTCTCTGACTATACCGTTGGTGTCTGATAGCAGATGAGTTCTTCTCTCACAGTGGGTTTACTATGAAGTGCAATACGAGAGGAGAGCTCCTTGGTAACTTCCAGCAATGGGTGCAGTGTGTCTCCTAGGAGCAGTGCTGAGCAGAGCTGGCTGGCAATGCCTAGACTAAAAAGGCTTATGTTTCACTGCTCTTTTTGTCTTCAGAGGCATTGGTTGCTGTTCCTCAGGAGCCTGCTGAGGTCTCTTGGCACAAGGGTACTGGAGGTCAAGTTTCACTTACTGAGCCCTCTGCTTTTCAGCCACTTTTGCCTCCACTTATCCCCAGAACCAGCAAAATTCTTCCTTTGGTGGGTACTTAAGTTCGGTGTGGGAACTGTAGAGTGCAGTTGAGCACATTAAAGTGCTCTGCAGCAGGAAACCACATGTGTAGGTAAATGCTCTGTGTTGGCAGGCAGAGGTACGCACGTCGCGTTTACTCTTCTCAGTGACTGTTTGTGGACACACAGCAGCCTTTGCTTCAGCTCTTCACAAACCTGAGCATTCCTCTGCTGAATGGGTTGTGGAGCCAGCTTAGCCTAAAGAAAGCCGCTACATGAGGTACAAAGATCCTTTGGAGCAGCCCCTGGAGTGCTTACTCTGAGCAGTGTTACCACGAGGACAGCTATGAACTTTCTGACTGTGTTACGTATCTATTATGGTGCATGACTGTGATGGAGAGCATAGTGCAGCTTCCCAGGGGCTGTTCAATCCTCCTGCATCCAGCATAGAGTATATCTGGTACTGAGCAGTCTTCTCAAGAGCAAAAAATGAGACCCACACATTATACAGGGGTAATAAACTGTGTTTGGAGCAGCCCCAGAACCACATATGACCTTTGGACAGCAGCTTTTCTGCTCTGGAAGTCCTGCTTCAGTTACCTGTCTGCAAGGACTGGACTTGTCCTTGCTCCTCGGAAGAGGTGGAATTCCAAGTCCATGGCAGTGTCTGGCCATCTGCCACAGGCTGCTTACACATCCCATTCACTTGCTCTCTGCACCTTATTAACAGGCAGTCCTAATTTCCTGTGCTTTTTTACCCTGGGCACATGCACTTGCTGCCCACCCATGTGTGGGACACCCCATGCCTGCTGCAGAGTGGGTGCCTCAGGAAGATGCAACCCCCTGACCTCTGCAGTTACTTCTGGCATCTCCAACTCTTGGAATACAGAACCCCATCTGAGGAGCAGCCCAAAGGCAGGAACAGGTCGTACCTCTGGCTTAACGACTTGCTGGCTGGAAAGGGGGGATTCCTGCCAGAGCTTCCCTGTTGTTCCCAGATCCTTGTGTAGAGCAGCATACCACACTGCACCCGCAGGCAGTGCCGCAGTCATAAGCGGGAATGCTTGCTCCATCAACCAACCATCTCTGTGTTTGCACTATTGAAAGTGAGGCATGAATTGCAGATTGAGCTGGTTTTGTGTCCTGTGCATAATGAGTTGAATTAAATTGAGTGCGTTCTATGGTAACTTGGGTGCTTTTGTCTTTCATTCAGTTTAACTCCCAGTTAAGGAACCTGCGAACTTCTGCATGCCCAGTTCCAGGGAGGGAGGATTGACCTCCCATCCCTCCCAGGACGCGTCTCCCTACAGGAAGGTAGGAGATGGTGGAAGCCAGCAGGAGCCACAGCAGGGGAACAGCTTCGGCTTCATCTTCTACGCCAGGCTGAGTACTTACTGGATTGCTTCCCAGTTGGATGCCAGCGCCCATCACCACCACAGGAGGGCCCCCACCAGCCATGCAGGGCACAGAGCAGGGTGCGGGCAGCTCCATGGTGCACAGACCTCACCTTTCAGCTGGCATAAGTGAGGGACAAGAGTCCCATGGGTGGCGTTTGGCTTTCCTTGGGTTCCTCCTGGCTCACAGTGCTGGTGGAGCCCAGGAAGCCAAATGAGCTCTGCCTGTCTGTTGTAACCCAGCCCCACACAGACCCAGCAGTGGTGGATCACTTGCCAAGGTGCTGCTTCACAATGCAGAGAGCACCCTGATGGCTTCGCAGGAAAACCACAGAACCCCACCTGCAGCTCCAGGAGAACCAGAGCTGGTTCCCTGCTCCCTGACACCTCTGGCAGGTCTGGTTGTATTCATTGTCCTGCCCTTGCTTGTTCCCTGCCTGTTCCAAGGAGCAGCTTCAGGCAGGGCCAGTGCCTGTTGGCTGGGCCTCATCCAGCCCTGCAGCAGCTCCGAGAGCAGCAGCTGAACTCTGCCAGGCTTAAACCTGTGGCAGGGCAGGTCCTGGCAATGCTCAAAGCTGCTGCTTGCCGTGGGGGTTTGCCACAGGACCCTGACCCAGGCGATGGTTCCCACCCCATCTTTAACCATTTCCAGCCAGAGCTGCTGCCCTCCCTCCCATAGCGAGTCCCTGCCAAAGCCTTGTATTCCCTGAGCCCTCATCCAGCCCTGGGAAAGCCCCCAGACGAGGCCCTCCTCGCCCCATGGCAGCCCCACACTCACTGCCTGCTGCTGCTGCCACTTGTAATTCCCTATTAATACAAAAGGGAAGGCTCCTTAAGGGGAGACCTTAGAGCAGCTCCAGGGCTAAAGGGGCTACAAGAAACATGGAGAGGGCCTTTGGACAAGAGCCTGTAGGGACAGGCCAAGGGGAATGGCTTGAACCTGCCAGAACAGGGGAGGCTGAGCTGAGCTCTCAGGCAGAAGCTGTTCCCTGGGAGGCTGCTGAGGCGCTGGCACAGGGTGATGGCCCAGAGAAGCTGTGGCTGCCCCATCCCTGGCAGTGCTCAAGGCCAGGTTGGAGCAACCTGATTTGCTCTGGGAGCAGAGCCAGGATGGGAGCAGGAGGCTCCCACAGCCTCACTCACCGTAGGGTCAGACCCCACCATGCCCCCCATGCACACTGGGTCCTGAATCAGTGATTTAAGCCTGCCCGGGCAGGAGGAGCAGCCCCAGCAGCGAGCACCCACCTCAGCAGCACTCGCAGTACCCGTGGTCTGGTGGCATCACTGATGGCTCCAAGTCCTGGCTCTTCCAGAGGCCTTGGTGCTGTGGGACAGACCCAGCCCACAACAGCATCCCCTGCAAATGGGAACCACTCCAGCAAGGTCAGTGCTTTTCTAGCCTCATGCTCCAAACAACCCCATGCCACCACCCCTCCCACCAGGCTACTTCCCATCAGCCTGCATTTAGCCCCGGTTACCCAATTGAACACAGCTGAATCTGTTTCCTTGGTGAATAATGAGCTCAAATCACCTCTGTGCCATCCCCTCTTCCTTCCCTTGGTGACTTCTGGATGGAAAGGCTGAAGAAGTGCTTGCTCCTGACCTCAGGATGTGTTTGGAAGTGGAAAAGGGCTTTATGAAGACCATAAATCACTGAGCAGATCCATGCCTCAGTTTCCCCACCTGTAGATCAGCACTAAGGGTGGGAGGGGGTGCAGCACTGGGAAGGAGAGCTGCTTGCCCTGGGCATTGACAGGTAGATTGTCCTGAAGGTTTTGAAAGCTGCTTCATCTGAACAGCATCATCCCCACGGATCACCCCACTGGCACTGCCCAAGGGGTGGTTTGATTTCAATCATCCCTGAGGGAGTGCTGGGGAGGAGAGGCCTGCTTTGATTCCTTAATGCATTAATCAATAGGTGCCCATCAAGCCTCCGGAGCAGGGAGGGGCAGGCACTGAGGACTGGGCATCTCCACCATGGGACCCTTGACAGGTCCAAGGGCTCTGTGAAAGAAGGACACAGGGATGGAGCCACTCCAAAAAAATCACTTTTATTGGGTGCTTAAAATAGAGCCTGGCACACAATGTTCTCTCTTGGCTTTGCTGGGAAAAGCTCAGTTGCATGAGATCCATGATGCTGCTTGCACTGAGGAGGAGAGAGAGGGGCAGAAGCAGGGGAATGAGGGATTTTCTGTCCCTCTTCAAATGAAGGCAATAAATACATTATGAAAGAAAGAAGTTAAACCTGAGGAGCAGCTCAGGAAGAGTGGTTCATGGGGGAGGAACCAGTGCCCCGAGGTGGGACCTGGAGGGACAGGCTGGAGGAGAGGCATTTCCCAAACAAGCCTTTGACATCCTGGATGGATGGGAGGGAACGAGAGGACAGGAGGTGATAGAGCCACCCCTGCTCTTCACCTGAGCATCTCTGAGAGCTGCATCCCTGCACAGTGCCCTGGGATGGAGCTTGCTGCTCCCTGGGGCCAGTGAAGCTGCTTCAGTGCTGAATCCCTTCTGCTGCTTAAACCCCATCACCTTGTTCTAACTGGAGTTGCCTTTTTACTGTGTCAGGGTCCTCTGGACCCTTCAAAGCCCAGGGAATTGGGCACAACCAACTCCACCCCAGGGAGTCCACATCTACGTGGAGACACCAGCTCCTGGGGTACCTTCACCCCATCACCCCCAGGGCTGGCTGGAATGGGTCTTCCTGGTCTTTCCCATGGAAGGACCCTGGGCAAGGTGCTGGCCGAGCTCCGTGTGCACTGTGCCAACGCCACGGGGCTGCACCAGGCTCCCGTGTGTGTTGGTAAAGGCATGTTGTGTTTGGGGCTGCAGTGAAACACAGCCCAGAATCCTTCCCTCTAACAGGCAGGGATGAGGTGCAGGCTCAAGCAAAGGGATGGCTCATTCACATGAACCAGGGAGGGGAGCATCACTGCTGCATCAGATTTGGCTTCACAGCATCCCTTGGTTTGGCACATCCCAGGGGATACTGGTGCATCCTCCCCTTCACAAGCACAGGGATGCAGAGGGTGCAGGGCTTGTTCCACAGAGCCCTCAGCATCTACAAGGGGCTCCTACCATGAAGCCCTCCAGCCGCACACCAGAACACAAAGGATTTACTTCCTTGTGTTTCCTTTAACAAGACCAGAGAAGCAAATTCCTGCCCCTCCCTTTTTTCCTCTTTTTTCATTCTTCAACATCACCCACAGGTTCACAATCCAGCCTTGAGCTCACACCGGGGTGCAGGATCCCATCCGTTCCAGCCAGCCCCATGGGGATGCCAACTGAGACACGTGTCACCATCAGCATCTCTGTTATTTTACCCTCCTCTCCCTTCTGCTTCCCTCCAGCCAACGACAGGGCAGGGAGGTGCCGGGGGGGGGGGAATGGTATCTGTTTATCTCAATGCTCAGAAAACAACCCAAAAAATGAACAAAGAGGAGATGTATCCCGAAGGAAAAGGCCTTTTTGTATTTCCAGACCAGGGAGCGTCCAGCGGAGGAGCCGATGCCGCTGCAGGATCTGTGGTGCCAGGGAACATGGGACGGAAGGGGTGATCCTCTGATCACCTGTATGGCTCTTTGACCGCTCAGGGCATCATCTCCTCGGGCCCCTCTGAGCCCTCCCGGCTGCTCTGGGGCTGTGCCCAGATCCAGACCCTGCCAGGACGCCAAGGTGGCAGTGCCAGCCCTGCGGGCAGCGCCGCTGCTCTCCCATCGACCCGAGGTCACATCCATGGAATTCCGGGGGTTCTGCTCAGTTCGGGGGGTTTTGGTAAAAAATAGTTTCTCCCTCTCTGCCCCGCCCCCCCCCCGCCCCAAATCCCCACTTCCCCCCCC
>NDXB01022437.1:33441-110695 GCA_002631895.1 Agapornis roseicollis
CCCCCCAGCCCCACAGCAGCCCCACAGCAGCCCTCAGCAGTCTGGGGGGGCTGCCTGCACCTCCACAGCCAGGAGCTGCCCCCCGTGCTGCCCCCGAGCCCAGGGCTGGCTGAAGGGGGGGTAGACCACGCGCATGGCCATGGCCCCCCGCGGCGCTGCCCCTGAGCCATAGCGAGCCACGAGGCCGGCGGCGAGGAGCAACAGGCAGAGGACCAGCATCATCAGGGTGCTCCGCCTGCCCTCCAGGAGCAGATAGCGCGGGGCAGCCTCCTTAGTCCTGGTGCTCACACAAGCCACCTTGGTCTGCAAGTCTACAAAGGCCACGTGGAGGCAAGCCCAGTACTCGGTGTCCTGGTGGAGCCGGGTGATGTTGTACGTGTGGGTGCCCATGGGGATCCGCGCCACGTTGGTCATGTCCAGGTTGGAGCTAAGCAAGAAGCTGGACCAGGTGAGGTTGGAGGAGACGGTGTTGAGATGTGGCTTCCAGGCAACCAGGACGTGGTAGGCCTGAACGTCCTCCACCACCAGCTCCAGGCTGTCCTCGCTGAGCGGGAAGGAGTGGTTGACCGTGATGCTGATGCTCTTGATGTCTGCCCCGACGAGGTTGTGAGCCACGCACGTGTAGAGCCCGGCCTCATGAGCCGAGATCCCGCGGATCTCCAGCGTCCCTTCAGGATGCACCCGGTACCGCCCCTCTTCCGTGTAGGGGAGCAGCTTCTCCCCGGAAGGGGTGACCCAATAGATCTCCGGGTCAGGCTCTGCCAGAGCTCGGCAATGCAAGGAGACGTTGTCCCCATCGGCCGCCTCCAGGCGGGAGGGGAAGCTCTTGGTGGAGATGAGCGGCAGGCACTGATCCGTCATCTCCCGGAAGGGCACGTCCCGGATGTGCCTCCGCTTGAGGTCCAGGGGCTCTGCGCACAGCGTGGACTGGGGCTCGATGAAGCGGATGTGGTTTTCCGTGCTGTTGACCCAGCGGATGACGCAGTCGCAGCGGATGGGGTTGCTGTGGATGCTGATCTCCTGCAGGTTGGGCAGGGACTCCACCGTCTGCTTATGCAAGGCACTTAGGGCGTTGTTGTTGAGCATGAGGGTTTCCAGCTGGGGAAGGTGGTGGAACGCATTGGGATGGATGAAGGACAGCTTGGGGTTGTTGGTCACATCCAGCTTGGTCAGCTCGGGGAGGTTGATCAAGGCAAACTGGTCTATGGACACCAGCTCCTCCATGTTGTTGAGCCCCAGCTCCTTGAGGTGCAGCATGTTCGTGAAGTCGCTTTGCTTGACCCTTTGCAAGGGGTTTTTGTTCAGATCCAGGAACTTGAGGCCAGGAACTTGCTGCAGCGCCCGCTTGGGGACATCCACCAGCTTGTTGTCATAGAAGGAGAGGCTCTCGAGGCTCCGCAGCCCCTCCAGTGCATAGTCTGAGATCTCCCTCAGGTTCATCCCGGCCAAAACCAGGCTCCGCAGGTTGGCCAAGGGCCTGAAGTTCATATCCAGGATCACATCCACCCTGTTCCCCCCAATCATGAGGATCTCCAGGCTGGGCAGCGTCTGGAACCAGCGGCTGTCGACCGCCCGCAGCAGGTTGGAGTTGAGGTGGAGGCGCAGGAGGCTGCCGAGCCCGGCGAAGGCGCGGGGCGCGATGCTGCGGAGCTGGTTGTGGTTCAGGTAAAGCTCCTGCAGGTTCCCCAGCCCCGGGAAGCTGCCATCAGGCAGCTGGGAGAGCCGGTTCTCCTCCAGGTGCAGGCTGAGCAGCTGGGGCATGCTCCGGAGGCTGAAGTCCCGCACGTCAGAGAAGCTGTTCTGCGACAGGTCCAGCTCCGAGAGGTTCCGGAGGTAGCCCAGCTCACCCTGCTCCAGCCGGGCGATGTTGTTGCTCTGCAGGAGCAGGGTCTGGGTGCCCTGGGGCAGGTCCCGGGGCACAGCGGGGATGAAGAGGTCATTGCAGTCCACGGTGGCAGCCTCGCGGTACACGGAGCGGGGGGTGTACCAGGGCCTGATCTGGCACACGCACTGCGGGGGGCATTTCACCTTCCAGGGCACGATGGGGATGGCGGTGGCGGCGGCCACCACGCAGAGCAGGAGCGAGCGGCTTGGGAAGCGTCTCATGTTTGGCTGGCGGGAGCAGCTCCCTCCCGGGCAGCAGCGCTCACAGGGCAGCGCCGGAGCGGGGCATGGGACGACAGCAGGGTGGGAACAGCACCCACGGGACGGGATGCTCCATGCGAGCCCCTGGCAGGATCAGCCCCTGCTGCCGGCTGCCCGGCCTGGCCGCCCCCCTCCCCCCGAGCACATCACAAGCAGCGCTGGAGCCTTCACTCAGAGCTTCGCCTCCTCTTCCTCCCCAGATGGTTCATTTCTGCAGCCGGCTGCATCCTTCGGGCTCCTCCTCGAGGTCATTCCTGAAAGAGGCCCCACAACAAATGGTGTTAGAGGAGATCTCATACGTGTGGCAGAGGCCCCCCAGCACCCAGCCCAACCTCAACACAGACCAGCACCTCCATCCGATCTGTTTCATACCCATGGCATCAACCACGTCCTCCCATCCCAGAGACTTTGAGTGCAAGCAGCCCACAGATGTTCTGCCCAAGGCCACGAGCACATGAGCAAGCACAGCCCCTACATGGTGGAGCTGCAGCACCCAAGGCAACCACCGAAACCCCCCCAGGATAAAACCCCCCAGATCCTTTTCAAGCAGTGGCCCAAGGTGGGGGCAGGTTCCTAAGAGCAGGAAACTGATTGGGCTCATTGGAAGCTCCTGGGCAATGGAGAAGCCACCTAACCCCCCCTGCCCCCTCCCTGCTGGGTGCAGCTCCCACTTTGCCCCATTTCCTGGCACCCTTTCCAGGGAAAAGGGGTCAGGGCTCCTCTGTGGGGTGTTTGGTGAGGGGCTGGGGTGGGAAGGAGCCCCCCAGCACCTCCCATCCCGCAGCCATGGGGCTCACAGGAGCCTGCCACCACCCCACCTTTGGTTCCTTGATGCGCTGTGGCTCTCCTGACCCAGGCTGACACAAATCAAACCAAGCCCCAAAGTTTCTCCCGGCTTAAAAGACTTTCCCACAGCAGGAAGGGAAGCATCAAACCCAGCCGGGATGGGGAAGGAACGCTCCTCTCCCTGCACCTCTGTTTCATCCCCTCTTGCTCTCCCTGGAAAAGGCTTCCAACAAAGGTTACTCAGCACCGCCTCATCCACACCTCGCTCCAGAATCGATCCCGCACATCCCCTGCTGCGAGGGCATCGGCTGTTCAAGCATCTCCTGAAGAAACAGCATTAAAGCAGGGGAAGGCGCTATTGATCCCTGCATCCTCTTGATGGACCCACAGCTTTCTCTTTAAGTGCGCGGGCACTGCTGTGACTGTAAATCCCTCTGGCCATGCAATAGCATAGGATCTTTTCTCCCCAGAACAGTAACACAGAGGAACGTGGGGGTTTGTTTCCTCAGGACTGTGAGGAAGAGCCCAGCAAAAGCACCTTGTTCCGAAGCCTGTGGTGCAGGGTACAGGCAGGACAGACCTCAGGAGGGATGGAGCTGATCCCCCTCCAAACCCCTGGTTTCTCCCCAGACTCAGAGCAAGGCAGGGAAGTGCCAGGACTGAGATTTGAGGCTATTAAATAGAGCCACGAAGCTAGGGCTGTGAGGGTGAGCAGGGGGCAGCCGGCATCTCCTGCCCAGGACAGAGCCACTGCCAGGGATAACGGGAGCCTTGGAGAAGCCAGGAGGAGGCAGAGGCAGAGCAGGAGGGCTGCTGGGGTGAGGTGGGACCAGGACACCCTGTCTGGGCTCTGGAGAGCTTCCATGTCCCAGCTCCCCACCAGCCCCCGGCTGCTATTCCAGGCTCTTCCTTGGCGTAGGCTCGGTGACAGTGACAGCAGGAGATGGGTGAAGCTTCTGCTCTTCTGTTTTGTACCAGAAATACAGCTCCGGGGGGTGTTGGAACATTCCCTGTGGTGCCCTAGCACATGAGGAAGTGGAAAATACCCCCCCCCCGATGCCTTTTCTTCCCCTGATCCTCACCCCAGGGATGTGACTTGGCTCTTCCCTGCTTTCCCAGCATGTACCCAATGCCTTCACCTCCCCAGGGCATTTCTGTGACTTCTGCCCTCAAGGCTGGATTTCTCCCACCTCCTTTCCATGCAACTCACTGCAAAGTGGGATTGCAAAGGTTCTGGAGCCCCAGCGTGCCTTCGGTGGGGTTTTTACCTGGGGAAATGAGGCACAAAGTGCCCAGGGACAGGTTCCACATGGCACCAGCCTGAATTTGCCATGATATCGTCTGTGGTGTCACTTGCTGATGGGGAATCTCTTTCCATCCCACTCAGGTGTGCTCAGGGGTGGAGCACACAGTGAAGAAATATGGGAGAAGGAATAAGGGGGAATGAAAGTGCTACAAGGAGGTAAAGAAAGAGCAGCACAGGTGAGAAGGAGAAGGGAAGGGACAGAGACCACCACGAGATGGAGATGAGATCGGGAGCATGGGAGAGAGGGGGTGTGCAGCTCCAGAAGCACTCAGCAGAAACCCAAGGAAAGGGTATATAAGATAAAAAACAACTCGAAAGGCACCGAGAATGAGAATTGATGGAGCCAGGGAAGGGAAGAGTCTTTCATCAGCAGGATTGCTGGAGGAAGCCCGGAGATAAATCACTGGGTGGAAGGAGCCTTGGTCTCCGAGCTGCCTCTCTCCCTCTGTCTCCTGCCCAATAGCCTGGCTCTGGAGATAAACGGCTGCAGCTCAGCCCGGGGAGCTCCTGCCCTTCCCTCTCCCTCCCTGTGTCAGCAGAGCCGGATGCTCCCATCGAGCTCTGCCGGGCGGGAGGCGATGGGCGCCCGGCACCGCAGAGGGGCCCCGCTCTGCCCGTGGCTGCTCTGCACCAGCAGCCCTCGTGTCCCTGCGGGCGGCAGCGCCTCCGGCCCCTCCTGCCGAGCCCCTGGTGACGGCTTTGAGCAGCCGGAGCCGTGCCCATGGCTCCCCGTGCGCCTGAGGAGCCCTCCAGGCCCTGTCGCGGGCCCTGCCGGAGGCGGACGGGGCGCGGCGGTTGGATGGATGCTGTGGGAAAACCCTCCCCTTTCTGCCTGTTGCTCGACGGCAGAGCTCGGGTCTGCGCCAGGCCGCGGGAGGAGGAGGAGGAGGAGGAGGAAGCGCAGGAAGCCAGGATGGGAGGATGAGGATGAGCTGGGCATCGCGTCCTTCGCGGCCCCGGGCACGCGCACGCTGCCAGTCCAGCCCCCCTGCACAGAGACAACACGGGGCCAAGCGGCACAGCCCCGCCGTGCCCCCATCTCACCTCTCAGCCCTGGCTGCTTTTAGATCAGGACCTTTTGTGATGGCACATAGCAAGGTTTGTCCCCAGACTGAGGTCACATCTCCCCCATTCAAACCTTTGTGTAAAAGCTTCACTTTTATAGGTGATAAAAGCAGGAATTAAATAGAGTTCTGTATCAGTCACTTGTAAAAGTTAGAAATAGGGTGCACTGCTGTTACCAGAAAGACTCCTACATCATCTATGGGTAGGGAGATGCTGCATTAAATCCTGGTCCGCATCAATGCCTGTCCCTGGATCTCCATCACTGCCTCCTCACCACAGGGCAGGATCCAGCCTGCCTGATCTAGATCTCCAATTACAGTTACAGTAGGGCAAAGCCAGTCTCATCCCCATGAAGGATCATTCAATCACACACATCCTGGAACACCAGAGGCTTCAATGCAGCTGAAGGCCTTAGTGGAGGCTTGGCTGAGCCCTGCTCTCCTGTGCCCTGGGCTTTAATTTGATCCTGCTGCTGATGGGAAGCTGCTCCATGCAAAGGCATGGGCAGGGTAACCTGTGGGTCAGGGTTTCTGGGCTCATCCCCCTCTCAGATCCATGCTGGGACTGTGGCAAAACAGTTCAGGCTTACTCTTCCCAAGCCCTCACAAACCTGGCAATGCAAGCCAATGGCAAAGCAAATGCTTGCTGGGTTTGAAAGCCAAACACATCCCCTGCTTCCCGCTGATGAAAGGGCCCTGAGATGTTTCCCAGTTGCTCCTATCTCTGTGCAAGCACCTTCGAAGCACTGGGGTGGGAAAGCATTTCCTCTGCTCGGAGCAAGGCCCCCACATCACACATCAGGAACCAGCCCAAGAGAGACACCGAATCCCGCCCGTAACGTGGCAACGGCTCCCCCGGCACCCAGCAGCATCCCTCATCTGTATGCTCCAGTGCAGCCCCGCACCATGGCAACACCCTGCTCCGCACCCCGGGCCTGCTGCGGCTGCACACAGCGTCAGGCAGCTCCATTTGGTGGCTGCAAGGGGAGAAACTTGGTTTGAGGCCGTTCGTTAGATCCGGATGCATTGCACGGCCCTGCTGCCTGCTTCCAGTGTGGGAGGCTGCGCCCTTCCTGCAGCTTTCCCTCTGGTTAAAGCAAACCAGTGTGGAGCATGGGGAGCCCTGCACAGAGACCCAGGGATGCTGCCTGTGGCCTCCTCCTGCAGCTCTGCTGGCAGGGTGAGCGAGAGCATCATTTCTGCTTGTCGAGGAGGCAGCCAGGAGATAAAGAGCTGCCGGGAGCGTGCAAAGCAACCCGCTGCCTGCACCTCGCTATCGAGCCCATCTGCCAGAGCCTCACACAGGAGCTTCTTATCTGGATGCTGCTCTCCCTCCCTTTGGATGGTTTTTAATGAGGAAGGCTGGGAAATAAGCCTGTTGTTGCTCTTCTGTTGCTTTCAGGCTCTGGAAGGGTTGCAGTGGCTCTGCCTGCCTCCAAAATGCTCCCACAGGTTCCTATGGCTTTCCAGAGATGCTGCTGCCGTCTTCCAGCACAGCCTCCAGCCTGGAATACACAGGATTTGGCTTTGCTCAGTCACAAACTGCCCATGCAGCTGGTTTTTGTCCCATAGTCATTGCCTTAGCTCAGTAGCGGGATCCGTGCTGGCACAACCATGCCGTGCCTGAGAGCCATTCCCAGCCCAGTAATGAGCTCTCCCGGTTCCTCCTCCCCACTGGCTGCACAGCAACATGTTCAATAATTCAGGTGAGCTCTTGAAGTGTCTGGAAACACCTCCAGGTCTTTCCTAATGAGCTCACCATGGACCTGCCACCCAGGACCAGGGCTGGTCCCTCCACCAGCACAGACACTGAGCAAGCACAGGGAATGCTGCACTGAGAGGTCCCTGCATCCCTGACCCACACACGCTGCACCCTGAGCATCTCCCGGCAGGATGGAGGTGGCCAGAGCCACATCCTGGCAGGTGCAAAGCAGCAGGGACATGAAGCAGCAGTGCCAAAGCTGGGCAGATTCAAACGAGGTCAATGCCACAGAGAGCACAACCTGGTGCAAAGTGAGAGGTGGGCTCTGCTGATGCTTTCCAAACCAAACCCTCTCAGTGTGGCCCATGCTGGGGGCGAGGGCATTGCTCTTGGTGGCAGGGGGAACATCCCAGCTCCTCCGCACTCTGGGAGCAGCGCCCGTGGTTCAGAACTGCCCTGGAGGCAGAAGAACCCAGGGAATCCTCACCCTGGAGGCACCAGCCCCAGCCCTGCTCCAGCAGAAATCTCTGCCTGCTTTGCCTGGTGGGACCACAGGGACGTAGGCACCCCTAGCCCTGCCATATAGTCCAAATGAGCAGGATGCTCGCTGCTGGCTGCCAGGATGCAGCACATCCCACTTGTGCACAACAAATACATGGGTGAGGAGCGAAGTCCGGTGGCCGTTCCCACCAGGCCAATCATACCACAGAGATCCATGGTCCGGCATCTTGCAGTTGCTTCAGCTCCAGTGACCTGAGGAGCTTTAAGTGATGGAAATGCCACACTAAACCCTGGCTTCCCACGTGGAACACGCAGAGATGGCAACCTCACTGGAAGGGTTAATACCCCCCTCCCTCCCCCTTTGCTAAAGGAGAGATCTCATGCCATGCTGTATAAATAAACTAATGTGATATTACAAAGGACTGCAGCTCAGTATATTAGAATCCGCAGCACTGTTGCAGGGCATCTGTCAGCACCGATCACAGTGACTGATGACTTAGCAAGAACGGACCTGACATTTCCAAATGAGCTGTTTTGAGAGAGCTGTCGTTCAAAGGGGAGCGAAACTGAAATAATAATGATAAACCCCAGATAGGAACAGGAAGAGGATTGGGAGCATTTGCTGCCCCTGTCCCACCTACTTAAGGATTCCCAGCTTGGCAGCAGGACAAGTTGGCACAGTGACGGCTGAATCCATAGGATGGGAGGGAAAGCGGCCGTGGCCTCTCTCTAGAAGCAAAGCTTTGCGAAGGCACAGCCCAAATTCCCCTTCCAGACCCAACCCAGACCCTGGAGATGCAGCATCCCCCATGGCAGAGGTGGGCAGGAGCACACATGCGGCCGGGGGGTGCATCCCTGGGGGGGTGCTGCTGCAGTCAGGGTGCCTGAGCTGCATGGGCAGGAGGGGGGGGACAGGACACAGCCAAGCTGCCATCGCCTTGTCTCGGAAGGAGCTGACAGGACACTGCTTTCCAAACAGGCACAGAAGCTGCTCTCCGCATGACTGAGCTCCGAGTGGATCTTTATCCCTTTCCGGCGCAGGAGGAGGGAGAGGGGCTGTTTTCAGAGCAGCTTTCAGATGTGTCATTACGGGTATATAGAAGGGCTGTAAAAAGCCAGATAAGGCCGACACAGGCTGCAGGCACGCGTGTGCCTGTGCACTGAGAGAGAAGGGAAAGGCAAGAACCATTCTCAAGCAGGAGCCCGCAGCAGCAGCACCACAGCGAGCGTTCCTGTGCACAGCACAGAGCACGATAAAGGACTTTACCTTTCCTGTGCCTCCGCTGCCGCCACCTCCAGGGTGTGTGCACCAAGCACGGGAGGGACGGGAGGGAAGAGCTCAAACAGATGCTGCTGAGGGGACAAGGTGGGCCCAGGCTCCTCTGAGGATTCAGACTGAGAGCCCCAAGGCTCCCCAGAATGAACCCACTGCAGGGAAGAGCTCTAAGAACAGCAGAGGGAAATCCCAGCTCACCCAGAGCCGCCGAACCCTCCCTCTGCCTGCAAAACACCTGCAGCGATTAACCTGGGCCTTAATGAGCACAGAGCTCTCCCTCCCCAGCCAAGCACCATCACTCAGCACCGCACAGGGCCCGACAATTAAATAGGCTCTAACGAGCTCCTCCTGGCCCTGATGAGGCCCCATCATTATGTGATTGCTGCCAGCCCAGCGCTGAGTGTCCCCATCTGGTGACAGCAGGACCAGTGCTGGTGACCCCGAGCTGCCTGCCCCCGGTGGGCACCGCTGCTTGAGGCAGCTGAGGGGGGATGTGGGGATGCATCCCCAGAGCATGAGGGAGGGGAGACCCCCCCCATCCTGCAGCCAGCTCTGGGGGCAGCACCACAGGAGGGATGTGCCCTGCTCCTGTTCTCAGCTCCCTGCCTGCTGCTTTTGATGGGTGAGGCAGCAGAGCAGCCATGTCCTAGTGTGGGGCTCCAGGCCACTCAACCTCATGGGGTTTGGAGAAGTTCTGAAACCAGGTTTCCATCCATCCATGGGTCACAGAAAGCCCATTCCCCTTTAAAACAAAGCTATCAGAGCTCCTGTTCCAGGCCGGGTGATCGCTGCCTGCCAGCGCCTCGTCCCCTCTGCAATTTTAATTGCTGCTATTACAGAGCTGCAGTGCTTCACCCCAGAGGAGGCTCAGGCTCCGGCTCCCTGTCAGGGTGAAGGAGCCCTCTCCTTAGTGCCTGTGTTAGAATTACCCTGCCCTTGGTGCCGGCGGGGGGAAGCTGTGCAGACCACAGCGCAGAGCCTGCTCCCTGCCTGCCGCTCTGCCCTCGCTCAGTGATGCACAGAAGCTGCAGAGCAGGAGGGGGCCGGGGCCCGGCTTCTCGGGGGTGGAGGATGTGATGTGTGAGCAGATCCAGCACCTGGGGCTGCTGTATCCCAGTCACAGCTCCTGCATCCGCTTCCTGGTGAGGCAGAGGGGAAGGGAGGCTCGGGAATCTCGGGAGGATTACACAAAGTTCATCAAACTTGGATGGTTTTGCTCCTCTGGCATCAGGCAGCTTCTGACCTGAGCTCCTGCAGAGCCCCACTTGGTATTCGAGCCCCACCAAGCATCTTCTTCAATCTCAATGAAGTATTAAAGTGATAGGCAATTGGGTGAGGCCATGAATTCATTAGAGACCACAGCGGGATGCAAGAGGTGCTGCGGGTGAGGATGTGCCGGGGAGGTGGGGATGGGGGGGCAGGGGGCAGGCAGACACCTACAAGCAGCGGTGAGTTAAAGCCAGGAAGGGGAAACAAAACCACGCTGTTTTAGATGAAGATTAAATGACAGCCCCTGCTTCAAAGGGCAAGCGCGAGAGGCAAACGGGCTGTGACAAACCAGAATGCATGGACACAGGCAGCCCATTCCTTTAAATACAACCTTTATTGGCCATGAGATCTGAAACCAAGCAGCCCTCAATAAGGATTAATGGCTTTCCTTGGCCTCCCCCAACACTCTCCAGCCCAGGGAGAGCCCTGCTTGCAGCCACGGATGCCCGAGAGCCATGGGGCCGGGGGAGGAAGAGCGAGACGGAATCACTTAGCCTTCATTAGGGCAAATTAAAATCAGAAGCGAGATGACAATTACAATTTGTGACCAGTTAATTGTTCTCCTCAGAACCTGATCGTGCACACAGCTGGGGAATTCATTGCTCCAAGTCCCAGGTGGGTTGGCTTTGGACCCTGCTGAGGAAGGGGAGTTCCAGTCAGGAATGCAGGCTGCACTGCTTGGCATCACCAGCACAGGGGCTGCCAGAGCCCCTCACTGGGCTCACCCTGTGTTACTCCGCGCTCTGTGGCACAGCAGTGCCGGACCTGCTGCCTCCACAGCACCCATGGTCCTCACCCTGCACGGTGGCACAGGGGCCTTGCCTGCACTCCCAGCCGGGGGGAGCTCCCTTCACACCGGGGCGGGTGAGTGCTGCAGCCGCAACGGCTCCGGCATCCATCCGGCACCGAGCGCGCTGCGTCAAGCCCAGCTCCCATCAATCAGCCTCCCCCTTCAGAGCATCCTTCTTGGTTCTCATCCTCAGGGTGCTCGGGAAAGGGTGTTGTGAGCGCTCAGATGTATTTATAGCTGCTAATGGGGCTGCCAGAGAGGGGGAAGGTGCCAGGTTTCAGCGGAAACGGAGACCTCTCGCTCCTGCCTTTGCTCCAGCTTCCCACCCGCTGGGCTCCTGGCAGGCTCCTGTGTGCCACGGTGCTCACCGTGTGGGCACCAGCTCTGCAGAGGGCTGCAGAGCCCAGGCTCGCACCAACCCCGTGTCCTGGGGTGCAGGCTGCAGCGTGGCTCTCCTGTGGGAACTCATCTGCTGTGATGTGCCCTCAGCAATCCCCTCTCCATCACTGCCCAGCAATGGGGCCTTCCCCTTCCCCATCTCCCCATGTTGCTGGTTAGCTGCGAGCTGCATGAGCAAGGGACATCTCAGCCTGGTTTCCCACCACAGTAGCACCATCACAGCCCTGCTGCTGCCCTTGATCCCTGCCTGGCCCCTCTGCATCCCACACAACCAGCGACACAGCTCTACAGCATCTCCCACCGGCTGCAGCTCCTGTCCCTCCAGATGGGTTCCCAGGAGCCGGGAGGGGGGGAGGGGGGGGTTTGAGCCACAGGCAGCTCCTGTTGGCACAGAGCACGGAGCGAGGCAGCTGCCAGGGGCTGGGATGTGGTAGCTCCTGTGGCTGTACACGCCTGTTGAGCTGCGACATGACAGCAATAGCAGCTCATAATCCCCGCAATTGTGTGTTTGTGCCTTGCAGCACTGTGTGTGCTGGAGACACAGGTGCACGCCAGGAAATGATGATCTATATTGCCATGAAAAACCATTTCCCTCTGTTGTACGTTGCAGAGACAGGGAAAGACCCTGCAGATTGTTGCGGTGGGAGGGAACGCCGCCGCTGCAGGGAAACGGCTCCTTGTTAACTATTTGGGATAGGGGTTGCAAAGGAATCGTCTCCCATGTGCTCATCCACAGGATGCAGACAGCTCTGAAGCTCTGGACACTGAGTCCTCTTGAAAAGCCAATCCTGCAGAGGAGCTGCAGGTGAAGAGGGATGCTCAGATCTCTTCCATTCATTTCTTCATCTCTCCAATCAGACTAACAAGGAGCATGCCTAGAGCTGCAGCAGGCTCTTGGAGCCTTACTCTGTCAAGATGTTAAAGACCAGAGGAGCGTGTCCATCTCTGTGTTGCTCCTGGCTGCTTGGACACACTGGGGTCCTCATCCTGTCCAGCACAAAGGCCTGGGCCCCATCCCAGCCTGTGGGCATCTTGGGCCCTAAATCAGGCAGACCAATGGCCAGATGCTGCCTGTGCTGCATCATCCCTGATGACATTCCCTGGCAGACCCACTTGCAAACAGGGAGGATGGATACCCTCGGCACAGCCTGGGGGTGGCCATTAAGGCTGGCTCTTTTGCAGAGCAACCCCCAAACCCTCCCCCCTTCCTTTACCCACACCAAGGCCAAGGGCAGCTTCCTCTGAGTGGGGATGCTCTGGGCAAAGTCAAAGGATTTTGAGCTCTGGTACTCACGTGGTGCTGCACAGAACAGCCGTAAAGCCAACCAGGGCTATAGGCAGAGGGGACAGAGACCAGGGAGGGCACATCCATGTCCTTCTGCTGGGCAAAATCCCTGGAATAAGGCACTGACGCCCAGTGTGACAATGGGAGCGCTGGGGAAGGTGGCTCACAGCAGCCCAGGGTGCTGGGTCCAGAACACAGGGATAGCAGGAGCTGCTCCAGAATGTCCCCCCGAAGCTGGAGGCACCACAGTGGCATCCCCAGCCCAGCCCAGGCTCTGGCCCCACTTCGGATGTGCCTGCTCTTAGGGCTGAGGGGAGAGGAGTCAACCTCCAGCAGTCATAAAAGCAGCTGGAGATTGGTGCAAATGGCAATAAGTCATTAGGAATCATAAGAAAAAATGTACGGTTGCCATAGCAACTGCCAGCACGTCTTTGGGGATGCTGCACCCCCTCCTCAGGCATGAAGCCACTCAATGGGGATGGAGGCAAAGCCCTGGGTGTGCCCAGAGAACCCCTGGCTGGGAAGGGCTTGGGAAGCTGCGATGGCTCCATGGCACTGCCCTTATGGGGTCTGGGGGTGCTGACACCCTCCCTGGGAAGCAGTGGGAATTTGGCACCAGCAGAGACCACAGAGGTGGTTTACAATGGGATGGGGATGGTTTATTCCTCCCAAAACATGATGGTCCTTCTGGAGCTATGAGCCACAGGGGCTTCACATCCCTCACTGCACCCACCCATGGGAAGGACCCAACACCCAGCCCTCAAATCTCCAAGTTTCCTGCCCCGGGGTCCCACTGCCCATAGGTAATCATCAGGGCCCTCAGTGGCTGCTAAAGGTCCCCCCCAGAATGAAACATGGAATGGTTTGAATTGGAAGGGACCATAAAGCTCATCCAGTTCTAACCCCTGCCACAGGCAGCTCACACCAGAGCAGCTTGCTCCGAGGGATGGAAGAACCTTCACAGGTGAGGAATTGGGCTTATTCCTGGCAAACCCCACTTGGATTTATTTTAATTAAAATCATCTCAGTGGCTGCTGGGAGCCTGGGGGCAGAGGAAGGGAGAAGGGAATTACCGGTGGAGAGGGAATTATCCTGCAGGACCAAGACTTTGAGGAGCTGGGGTGACCCAGACCCTGGCATTGCTGGACTGGAGCCAGAGCTTCGAGCCAAGAAGTGACCCTCGAGTATCTTTGCTCCCCTTTCCCATTGCTAATTCCAAAGCCCCCAGTTCCCAGGGCTGCCATGCAACAGGAAAACCTGGTCCGTGTCCTTGCCACCTGTCACAGGGTGAAACAAGCTCCAAGCATGGGCAGAGCAGAAGATGCTGCTCTCCATCAGCCGGGAATCACAGCCCTCGACGGCCCCACGCGTGTTCCCCCTCCCGCAGCTGCATGTGACTGGCGGAAATGTCACCCACTTGTCTTGAATGCACACACAGCCTCTCCTCCCGGGAGCTCTCGTCCCGCTTATTCCCAGAATTAGCTCTCTTCCGATGGGGATGAGTGGCTCACTGCCTCTTAGTCATCCCGGGCTGCTGCCGAGAGCAGCACCGTGGGGCAACCCTGCAGCAGCACGGGCTTGGGAGAGGCAATTCCTGGCTGCCTGCAGCCCTGAGGGCGAGAGGGGGATGAGGGGCTGCCTGTGCCCCAGCACAGTGGTGGGGTGTGTGGGGCCTTCAGCGGCTGTGCCCCTGTGATGCGTCCAGCTTTGGGAACAGCATCCCTGGTGCTTCCCTTTGCTAAATCACAGCTTGGTTTTTCCCTGGAAGGTGGATGGAAGGCCAAGGAGGGCCGTGGGGTCTGGGAAGGAATGGCTTTTAGGGGCAGGAGCCAGTGAAACAGAACAACAGCCCTGTGAGCAGAAGAGGGGTTGTGTGAACCCCCCGACCGGTGGGGTCTGAGATGCTACTTCCATGACGTGCTTCCAGCCATGCTGGTGGGACACTGAGCTGCTCCTCAGTGAAACTCAGCCCAGGGAGGACTCAGCCCGATCAACCCTGGCTGCAAACTCACCCCTTCCTGCTTTAGAAACCACTCGGCTCCCCAGTTATTCCCAAGGAGAGCATCCACACCAAAGCAGGAAAAATCAGATGGCATCAAGCATCTGCATCAGCCCATGCCATGCACCGGGAGAGGCTGCTCCATGAGGCCAGAGCCCATCACCCCTTCCCTGCACACCCACCATTGCCTTTGGCCTCATGCTGCTTTCCCTGCCCCATCCCTGCTCTGCACCCTTAGAAACAGGAACTAAAGCAAAACACAACATGGGGAGGACAACAGCAGCCAGGGAAGGCAGGACAAGGGGGTCTGCGGGTTCGCAAGAGGGTTTAACCAGCACAGAGGGAGTCAACAGCATTCAAGAGCCATGAAGCTGGAGCATCACTGAAACCCTTCTGCCTTATCCAGCAATAGCTTCATGGGAAGGGAAGAACAGTGGCGCTTCCAGCACAGAGCAGGACTCGGGCACAATGCTCCAACCCAGCAGCATCGCCATGGAGCCCACCCTGGACCTGCTCCTTGGTGCTTCCAAGGTCTGGCTGCAGGGATGAGCCCTGCCGCAGGGCGGGAAGCGGAGCAGCAATGGGCTGCAGCTTGGTGCAGGCGAGCTGGAGCTGCACAGAGCCCTGCGCCAGCGCAGCTCCGGGACAACGTGCCCGGCCCCAGCACTGTGGCAGCACGTGGGAGGTTGGGAAAGTGACTCAGAAATAGGACTCGGCAGGATTTTCCATGGGAATGAAGAGCGCCATTGGGAAATGCAGCTTCTGATCGACCATGGGGATTTGCGAAGCTGGATCAAACCCTGCAGATCCTCTTTGGGACAATGAGTCCAAAGTCCAAATGGGCTTTTCAAGTCAAGGGAGAGGGTGGGATTAGGTGCTGCCAAACACTGGTTTGAACAACCAAACCGTTTGATTAAATCTGATAATCTTACTATAACAACCGAGAAACCCCCAGTGGAAATGCTGGGTCCAGCACACACCAAATGGGTTCATTTTAACGTTGCACACATAGGAAAAAACCCCAGTTTTTTCTTTTCAGGTGTTTTTTCTCTGCATTTCCCCCTCTGTATTCCCAGGCTGTTGATCTGTAGCCACAAGGTCCTGCTGGAACACAGAACAGAGCAGAGATGAGCTTCCCTGGGCTCTGGGGTAAAGATGCTTTCTTCCTTTCTGTTCTAGGAGGGAGCTAGAGATGGTTCATCTCTGCCTTTGGGAAAGGCTGGTTCAACTAGTAACCCCCTGTAGCTGGTTACAGATTCCTTGCTGATGAAGCAAGCAAGAAGTGTCACAGGACCCAGAGGCAAAACCAGATCCCAAACCCAGGCTCAGCTTTGGCCAGCAGGAAGGACAAAGCTCCGACCTCACAGGAGTTTAGTCTTGGAGTGATTTGGTTTATGGCTGGTTATAAGTGCCACCAAATAGGGTTTTCTGATAGAGCCTGGGATGGGCTCTGAAAGCTGATGGGAGCCTGGATGGGGTCAGGAGCCATTGGAGCCGTTCTTTGCTGCTGCAGGGGGGAGCTGGCATTAATCTCAAGTAGAGCCAGTGAATAATTTATCACAAGTAATTTATTGTCTAAGTTTGCCCCTTTTCTCTGTCTGGGTGAAAAGCACCCCCCGTGCACAGAGCCAGCATCAGACTTAGGCATCACTTAAGTCCCAATTAAAGCCCTTTGTGAATTGTCTGGGAACGGATCCCAATTTTCCCGGTTTTTATTTGTTAGTCAGCGTCAGGCGCCAAGCGGAGCCGACACAGAATTCCTGCTCAGCAGTGTGTTTGCAAACAGTTCCTGGGGAGCACCCACCGCAAGGGCTCCACGCTTTGAGGGGCAGGGGGGTTATTTGTGCCCTCATCCCTCCCTGATGGGGATGGTGCCGTTTGTGGGACCTCATTTCCCACATCCAAGAGCCCCAGGTGCTCACCACCATCATGGCTAACGGCAGTGGGGAGGCAGCGGGCGCTGGGGCTCTCCCTCCTGCTCCGAGGTGCAAGCAGAGCTGTTTTCTCTGCCATTTATCGTCTTCCTAAACCCCACTCACTGGAACAGCCTCTTACAAAACCCACTATAAATATATTTATCACAAAATACTCTCTGCCATCAACAGCCACTAAACCTGCTCATACCCCTCACCACCTATGAGCTGGCTGATGTCCTGGAACAGTTGGTCCAGGACAGAGGGATGCTTGAAGGGACGGACACGTGTGGGGATGGATGGAGGGGGCCGTGGGCAGAAGGGCAGAGGGGGGACATCGTGGGTTCATAACTCACGAGCATCAGCAACCAAAGCCTGAGCTCAAAGGCAGAGCCCAGCACGGGGCCGTGCAGACAGAGCCCGGCTCCCACCTCAAGGAGAAGTTTTCAGCTCATCTCATTGTGATGTTTCTCCCGATGCTCTTCTCCCCGGCAGCAGCAGACAGCACGGGGCTCAGCAGCAGCTCCCGTTCCGCCTCTGGTGGCTTCCCCCAGCCAGGGGTGGGCAGAGCCACAGCTTTTGATGCAGAGCGCAGGGGAGGGAAACAACGTTTCCATTTCCAGGAGGAAAACCAGAGACATGGGGTGCCTTTCATCCCATGCAGAGCAGAGGGAGAGCAGCCAGGGGTCGGTGCCGGGGGCCTCTCTCTTTGTCTTGGGTGCAGGGCAGTGAAACAACCCCTTACGGTGTTTCATGGCCAAAAAGACATGAGAGCAAGAAGGGAGGGTGGTGGTGGTGAGCTGCTGTGTGCACAGAGGGGATCACACGGGTCCTGGGTTGGCATCTCTGTTCTTTAGGAAATAAACCATGTGCCAGCATGAATGTTATCCCATGGGCAGCTTTCAGGACAGAAAGGAAGGAGGCATTTAGTGACCAGCACCAGCCCTGAAGGTGGTTTAGGTGATTCATCATCTGCTGGGAATAAAGCAAGCAAGAGAGCCCTGTGCTCACATTCCCTGTGTTTGGTGCTGGTGGGGTGATGGAGTCCCCATCTTTCAGGTGCCCCCTGGAACGAGCTCTGGACCTTCCTCCATCCCTGTGTTCTAGCCAGGAAATTCAGGATCACATCCCTAAATGGCAGCAATGAGCTCCAGCAAGAAGCAGGGCCGATCCCTCTGCTGCTCTTCAAAGCAGCAGCAGCCACATCTGGTGCGAGCTGCTGGAGCTCCATTGGGAACCGGAGCCTCCCCAGCACCGCCTTTGAAGCACTGAGCAGAGGGGCTGCCCCAGCTCCCTGCGGAGGCAATTACAGAGCTTAATGTGCAGCGCTGAGGGGAAAGAGGATTCCTGGCGTTCCAGCACCCCTCGTGCTGTGGGATGGGTTTAGCTCCCGGTCCTGCCTAACCCACCACCCCCTTCCACTGCACCAGCGGGAGCTGGCAGGCTCCGCGATGGGTGTTGGCACAGCTCAGCCCTGGCAGCTGATGCTGAGCTCCCGGTTTTATACTGCAGGAGATGAGAAAGGTCCCACCCAAAGGAAGGGGTTTAAAATGGCTGAGGAGCAGGGATTCACCCCCAGATGTGGGGGGCTTTAGCCCTGTCCTGCACAGTCACAACCTGCCAGATCAGCCCCTGATGCCTACAGAGCGGGAAAGGAGAGCCATGCACCCAGCAGAGATGCTGGGCCAGCAGGACCAGGAGCACAGGGAGCCAGGGTGGGAGCTGGGTGACAGCACCCCACAAACCAGACAAGAAGCAGAGACTGATGGGCACCCACAAGAGGTAAAGCCCCATGGCAGGGAGCAGTCAGCACACTGGGAAACTTGCATGAAGCCACCCATGCAAGCCATCCCATCACCCGAGGGCTGCACCGCGCTCAGGCTTTGAGAGACAGAAGCAAGATGTTTGTTTCTCAGCCTTGCCATCAGCTCTGCCCGCATCCGTGCTGCGGGA
This sequence comes from Agapornis roseicollis, assembly GCA_002631895.1. Taxonomy (NCBI): domain Eukaryota; kingdom Metazoa; phylum Chordata; class Aves; order Psittaciformes; family Psittacidae; genus Agapornis; species Agapornis roseicollis. The sequence goes on from NDXB01022437.1 coordinate 51,830, forward strand.
GCAGGGTTGCTCATCCCAAAGCAACGACAGGGCTGGGTCCTGGCTCAGCACCGCACAGCAACACGAGGTGGACGAGACAGGCAGCGTCTGTGCATGGTTCTGACCTCCCAGCCTTGCTAGATCATGGCTTGAGGAACAAGATCCTCATGCCCAAAGCTGACAGCAGCAACTGCCTGCAACTTCCAGCAAAAGCCTCCTGGAAAACACTGCTCCAAGGGTCCTTTTCCCTTTTCTCTCTGGGGTCTCACTGCCAGGCGGGGACAAGCCCTGGGTGGCAAAGGGCATTGCTAAGAGCCCTCAGATCCCCTTTCCCAGGCTCTGGAGTGAAGCAAGAGGATATGAGGAGAGCTGGTGCCTGCCTAAACGTTGGGGAGAGGGGAGGACAACCACACACAGAGCCGTAGGGTCCCCTAGCCCTGAGCACCCTTCCCAGACTGGGTAAGCACAAGGGTGCACAGGGGCCCTGCCCTGATCCCCATCGTTCCCAAGGGCACAGCCAAGCACCCACAGCAGAGGGATGAGGGATTCCAGGGGTGCAGGTGGGTGCACGCACAGAGGAAGGGGTCGGAAAGGGTTGGGGCTCAGAACCAGCACAATACAACGACACGGCTGCCCCCGGGGTTTGCTTTGCCATCACCCTTCGGAGGAGGCGGAAGACCAAAGGACCAGGCTGGTTTATTTAACGCAGCCTCTTCTCTGCACTCAACTTCGCTCCTTTCACCCGTTAAAGCACCCGGCGCTGCTCCCAGCCGATTCCGTCTCAATCACCCCCCCGCCCGCCTCCCCCCCTCCGGCATCGTCACGGTCACCCCACGTTCTCATCGGTGCCTCGGTGCGGATCGACTCGACCCCAGAAGAGTTTCCAGGGCCGCGCACCCGTCCATGCCAAGGGGAACCTGCTCTCCCCGGCTGCCTCCCTCCCGGGGCGCATTTCCCCTTTGTACCCGCTTTTCCGTCTCTTACATCTCACACGCACCATTTCTCACCCCCTTCCTCTGGGAGGAGAAGGGGAAAAGGAACCCAAACAAAACCCAGACCCCGCAAACTGCTCAGCAGCCGCTCCGTGTCGCAGAACCATCCCCCCCCCCCAAGCCACCACCGCCCTCAAACAGCGCTCAATGGGGCTGGAGCCCCACTTACCTTTGGGCTCTCCTCCCGACCCCCGGCGCCGCTGGCATCGGCCTCAGCTGGCCGCACATCTGGGTCGCGCAGACCCCCCCGGCAGACAAAGGGCCGGGGTGCGCTGGACCTGCCCCAGGCGGAGGGGGGGGGTTTGTCCGTCCTTGTCCCTTTGTGGTGTGGAGCAAGGGACCGGAGGCCGCCCCTGCGGCTGCCCTCAGCTCCGGAGGCAGCGGGGAGAGACCTCTCCCTCCCCTCGCCCGGCTCCTCTGCAGCCGCTGCCTGCAAACGCTGCCCCCTCCTCTTCCTCCTCCTCCTCCTCTCCCCTCCCCTCCCTTTCCCAGCCCTCCTCCTCCTCCTCGCTCGGCTCCTGTCGCCACAACGAGCCTCCCACCTGAATCCGCTCCTGCCGGCTGCGCCCAGCACCCCCGGCCCCTCGGGGTGATGCTGCCGAGCTCCAGATAGGAAAAGCTCCTGCAAGGGCTGAGCTCGCAGCCCTCGGCACCTGCAGCACATCCTCGGGTTCTCTCCCCACAAACTGTGCTTCCATGACGCCGCACGGACTGGAGGGAAGAGGGAGGCTCAGCAGGGTGGGCTTCTGGGTGCCCACCTGCACCCAAAGGAACCGCTTTGCCTTTGGAAAGGTCTGGCTGTGCATGGTCCTGGGGGGTCTCTTGCACCTACCCCGTCCCCAGCACACCCAAGCTGACAGAACAGATGCCCCATGGGTATTGCAGCACCTTGGGATGGCCGGGTTCCTAGGTCAGACATGCTGCCCCTGTTCACCTTCCCTGGAAAGGGGTGCTCAGAGGCTCTTAACCTTGAAAAACACTGGGGGAAAGCTGCCTCCTGCTTTGCTGTGTCTCAGAGACCTGGTTGCCTGTGAGTGACCTTGAGAGGTGAGGGGTGGAGACCCCATCCGCCTTGACACCCAGTGTGATGCAGGGAGAGGTGGCTCAGTCAGGCACAGCTGTGGGGCTCTGACCAAGGCAGGATTTGGGGTGGGTGCAGCCCAGCTTGCCTTTGCTTTCCAGCACTTTCTCCCCACAATTGCTTTTGCCATCCCCATCCAGCAGTGCCAGAGCTCTGTGGATGCCCCCACCACAGTGGCCATCAAATCCCCATTTCATGCTCAGGAGCAAAGCTGGGCTCTGGCTCATTCCCAGAGCAGTTGCCTGTGGCGGTGGGCTGGAGAACAGACACAAGCATGTGAGAGAGGCAGAGAGGCAGAAAGGAGAGATTGGAGTGACCTGATTTAATTGGCAGGACTTCAATCACATAAAATCCCTGCCCATGAGCCCAAACCAAATGGGTGATGTTCTGGCGTATTGGCCCCCATTCAGCAAAGTGTTTATGCAGATACTGACTGGGAACACATGCCTAATGTTAGCCTCACTTTGCAGCATAAACTGAGTCAGAGAGGAGGCTCAGCTGGAAGATCCCCTCCTGGCTTTTCAAACAGCACAGCGTGAAATGCGAGGCTTTATCCAAGTCCAGGGGAGTGCAGGGCCATGCCCCTTCCTTCTGCAGAAGCCCCATAAGAACCCAATGAAAGGCACTTCTCATGCAGTGGAGCTCCCAGGCAGTCAGAGAAACTGATGCCCACATCCTGCTGCTCTAGGACCATGGGTACTTAGAGGGGACAGGGGCTGGGGTAGCTTCTGGGCAAGTGCCTTGCACACATCACATTCCACCCCCTCCAAACTCAAGGCCCAGGGACTGAGCAGGTCCCCAGCCACCCCCAACCACTGCAAACCACTTGATGGCCATCCCAGTGCTGCATCCCTGCGTGCAAGCAGCATCACCCGCGCAGCCTGTGTGAGCAGGAGGGCAGAGCTGCACCTCCCGCAGTGCAGGAGGCACCGCGAGCCTTCCCAGGCTGCAGCATCCAGCACGGCTGCTCCGAGGGCACAGGTAATCACTGGGTACTTGATGGCGGCTCTCAACCTGTCTGCCCCAGGGCTCAGTCTCCTGGCTCAGCCACCAGAGGAAGGATTCAGCTGAGGGAGGAGCAGGGAAAGCTTTGCCAGCCCCAGCCACGTGGCTGCAGGATGCTCCTGCCCTTGGCTGGGTCCCTCTGCAGAGCCCTGCGGCTCCTGGGCACTGTTCCAGGGCACCCATCACCCCCAAGCATGGGCCTGGAGGAGATGGGGCAGCAGCAGCAGCTCCCTCCCCAGCTGCCAGAGCACCATCGATCGGAGCAGACGGTGCTGCAGAGACCTCGCTCCGGGCTGGAATAACAAGAGAACTCCATAGAAACAGCTGAACCCAGATGAACTGCTCAGGGCTTTCATCCAAGCCTTGGTGGAAGCTTGAACAACGCTGTTAAGCCCAGGTCATTTAATCACTTCTCATTCCAACTACAGGGGGTTCAAAGGTGCTTGTTTGTTCTTAAGACTAATGGAGTTTTTCCTCTGCCACAGACTCCCTGTGGGCTCAGGCAGGTCCCTTACTCAGTGGATGCATAAAGGGGCATAAAGGGACAGGGCAAGGGGAATGGCTTTAACCTGCCAGATGGGTGATTGGGATGGCATCTTAGGCAGAAGCTCGTCCCTGGGATTCTATGGCCATGTGTAGGAAGGGGACACTAAAGTCATCTCACTCCTGGTGACACAGAACAGTGTCATGGTTTAAGCACCCTTTGTTTTAGGTGCAGGAGGAGAGGCATTGCTGTAAACACATCCACTGCGAGCAAGGGAAGAGACAAGGAGATGGAGACAGGCATCCCCCTGCTCCACACATGGGTACCATGCTATGGGGAGGGAGAGGCTGGCCCCAGCCTCCTGTGTCTAACACCTTGCTTGTCAACAGGCTCCTCCTGTGCACTGGGCCAGCTCCTGCAGATGATGAGTAATGCGCGTTCCCCTCGAGATGCTGTCTTCGGGCAGATGAGTACAGCCTGATGCAGGTTTTGATTGCAGGAGATTTTAGCAGAGGGAGCACTCATTCACTGTCCCTGCTGCCTCAGCAGTTCTTGGGCCTCTTCTGCACTTGAGGTCACCTGGAACATTATCCCCATGGTGTGAGGGGTGAAAAACTTCCCCTGCAGGGGTGGTGTTTTACCTGCAGCAGTGACACACGGAGCCTTGGGGGGAGCTTCACATCCCCCTTCTTACCCTTCAAGACAACATGAACTCCCTGGGGAGCAGCACTGAGGCCGTGCTATAGCAAAGCAGTAGATTTGGTGGGTACCATCACAGCTCGTGGGCTTTCTGCTTCCTTTGAGCCCAGCCTGTTCACACACACCCAGGCACCAAAGCATCTCCCTTTCGTCCTCTCCAGCACCTTTAACCCAGGACCTGTTTCACCTCATTGGGCTGCTCCCATCCCACCCCTCCAGCTCTCATGTCCTGCACCTGGAGCAAGGAGCTGGGCTAAGGAGGGATGAGGTTTCCCATCCCTGTGTCTCTACAGCCCCCCCATGGCAGGGGCAGGCAGGACCCTGCTCTGAACTGCCTGGGGGCACTTGGAGGGTTCCCCCAGTCCCTGGTGCTCCTTGGCAGGGCTGCTTTAGGGGGGGGGATTCATTCCCAGCAGCAGTTTCCTCCCAGGCATCAGCTGAGCCAAGCCTGACTCTGGTACCTCCCAGTGGGAGCAGGAGCAGCTCCCTTCGGCATCATTCATAGATGGGAATTGGTTTTGGTGTCACGGTTCTTATTATTCTTTAATGATTTAAGGACATAACAGCAGTTCCCTCAGGCAGTGTGATGGAGTCATAAACCCCGGAGGTGTTGGGAAAAGCTGCTGCAGCCCCTTCTATGGAGCCAAAGAAGAGACACCCCCCACCTCCCACCTCCCCCCGCATCTCCCCTGTGCAGGAGAAACCCAATCACCTCCTAGCAGCAGGCAGTGAGTTATGGCTGGTGCAGGACAGAGCCATAACTCAGGCTGGCTCCGGCTGCTCCTGAGTTACAGCATCCCTGCTGCTCCAGGCAGGGCAGCTGCACATTACCCCCAATGCCCAGGGCTCTGCTGGTCTCTGCTGCTGGATCAATGAGCCTTCTTCGGCAGCAATGCCAAGTAAAACCCAACCTGTACAGCCTGAGCCCTGGAGCTTCCCTGTGAGGGTGCTGAGGCGCTGACGCAGGGTGCCCAGAGAAGCTGTGGCTGCCCCATCCCTGGCAGTGCTCAAGGCCAGGTTGGATCCAGGGACTTGGAGCAAGCTGCTCCAGTGAAGGTGTGTGAATGCTGACCTCACTTGATCCGGACCTGTGACTCCCCCATGGAGCAGCACGTTGCCCTGTGAGATCAAGCACCATTAACACGCTATTATTACTATTATGTCCCTAATAATCTTTTAATATGTTTTTACGGTGTCTTTTAGTGCTTGTTTTGGGATAATATCCAAATCCTTTGAGATCAATCCATGCCTGTTAAACACCCCCATTTCCCCCCAGTAAGGGGGAGCGGAGATGCCACAGGGTGAGGGGACAAGCCCAAAGCCATGGATCAGCCAGTGCTGGGGTGCTGGCTCTGGGGTGCAGCAAACCCCCGCACTGCTCAGCCATGGACAGGAGGCCAAGCTTGCTCTAGAGCCAGGCAAAGGAGGCACAGTGAGGACCAGATCGATGAAGACATTTAAACATCCACCTCCAAGCCCCCATTGATTTTGGTATCTAAATACATTTGGAGCTCTGGGTCTACACAGCCAAGCCAAGGTCACACCAGGAGTCTGCAGCAGCAAAGGAAATTGGACTCTTCAGGATTCCTTTCCAAAGCAGAGGCGAGTGTCCTGAGTTACGGGGCTGTCCTTGTCCCTACCCACCGGAGCTCATTCCAGGCTGATTAAAGAGCGTTCACCCCCAGCCTCCAGCATCCTTCAAGAGGTCAGTGACAGGCCCCATCCTTTTCCACAGGCAGGAGCACAGAGCCCTGGGTAACCCCCTCCCAACTCAGAGCCAAGCAGCAGCCCCAGCTCTGCCCTCTCCCAGTTGCTCTCTTGGCTGCTCACCCCCCACGTCGGGTGGGAAGGGGAAATGTTCTTCTGGTTCCTTTCTTTCTCTGCTTTGGGGCTGGTTTACAGCCGCTATAAAAGCCGAGTGTAAATCAGGGGCCATGCTATAAAGATGCAGAAACAGCCATAGTTAGAACCCAGGAAAGACTGACTCCCTCTGCCAGCCCCAGGAGCACAGGAGGAGCAGCTCCCTTTGTCTTCTTCATCTTTACAGCCACCCTGGGAAGCGAGTTACAGGGGGAAGTGAACCTGATGGAGTCCCCATTGTAGGAACAGCGGCTGGATGGGGTGGCCTTTATGTGGAATGTGCTTTGCATGGCAGGGATTTGATGTGACTCCCTTCCTCTCCTCGTTGACTTCACCCCCTCCCATTCTCCAATTTACAGGCAGGAAATTGGTCCAAGGGGAAATAAACTTCCTACAGAGAACTGTTCGCTGGTGAGGAAAGGAGGACCCAGTGCAGCAAACGGGAACTCGTGTGGTATGTGCTGCTCTAAGAGTCAGATTTGTTTCTTTTATTGCCAGACAAGAATGTAATTAAAAGGCTGCAGCATCAGCCTATTGCAGCTGAACTTGTTGCATTCGTTAGCGCATCATTAACACCTTTGGTGTTTGCAGGTCCTCATCTCCTACATCCAGCTACCTCTTCCACTGCCTCCTCCCAGGTGTAGAATCAGTCTTGGAGGGTAGAAAGGATGTGCTGGGAAGATGGTGCTTTGGGAGCTGCTTCCTTCTGGACTGCAAGATTAACTGCGTGCTTTCAGTTTGCTTTTGCAGCATTCTGCAGGGGTATAGGAGTGGGGACCCTTCCCCATGCCCCGCTCCCACCCTTTGCAGGCTCATGCTGGAACCCCCTACCTGGGGACATCAGCCCCAGCTAGCAACAAATCCCACTTAGAGGAGAGAAACTCCTTTGGACAAGGGCCTGTAGGGACGGGGCTTGGAGTAACCTGCTCCACTGGAAGGTGTCCCTGGCCGTGGCATGGTTGGAAGTGGATGAGCTTTAAGGTCCCTTCAGCCCAACCCATTCCATGATTCTATGATCTATGAGGGGATGAGCAAGAGGGAAGAACACAAGCGATGGTTTGTGTGGTCCCGGGTGTCCGCGGGTGTCACCATCACAGGGACCCTGCTGCCCCCAGTGCATTTTGATGCTGCTCAGGGGGAGGATTCCAGCACGAGGCAGAGGCAGTGCCGTGTCCCCGTGTATTGTGTTATTTGTCACCGTTTCCATGGCGATGGGAGCCACCTTCTCTCCCCTTGTGCGCACATGGGCGCTGCTGACACACGCATGGGTCATGGATGAGCTCACATGCACACACGCTCAGCGCACACGCGTGTTCACCTGCAGGCACGTGTGCTCCTGCACTCACATGCCCGCAGACATGCACATGCGTGCACACTCGCATGCATGCGCACAAGCACACACACACAGAGCTTTTCCCCCCTCTCCCTTTGTCTCCCCTTTCCATTCGAGGGCAGGTTCCACAAGGGTTTGCTTGCTCCTCACAGGGTGCTGCTTCCTTCCCATCTTCCAGACTGGAAAACGAGCTGTGTCCTGCTGTTGTGTTCTCCCAAGATTCTGCAGGGACATGAAGTGGGGATTCCAGGGGAAACAACCTGCCCCATCCCTACCCCCAGGCCATGCTTACTCCTCACAGGGTGCTGGCATCAGCACTGGGGGCTGAGCACTGGCCCAGTGTCCCAGCATGGGGCAGAGATGGACATTTGGCTGCTGAATTTGCTGCTGGAAGAAGAGGAGAGAGAAGAGGAGCAGGGACGGAGCTGGGGGTGCCTCTGAACAGCCCAGAGGGTGTTAGAGCTGGGTGATGCTGGGGCCATTGCCTGGCTCTTTGCAGGCAGGACCCCACAGGTGCTGGTGCTGGGTTTGCTGCATTGTGATCATGCAGCACTGCCTCCTTCACTGAAACAGATCCCCCATCAGCCCTGCCCCTGGGCTCTGGTCATGGTCCTCAGCTTCCCTATTCCCAACAGTCTCAGTCTGCCAGCTCCTCCCTGGCTTGTATCAGGCTTACCATGAGCCCCATGCAGAGATGCTGCTCCCCTTGCGTTGCCCCATCCCTAGAATAGCCATGAGGGGAGCAAAAGGCTTCCTCCCACCTTGGGTTGTTTCTAAATTGGAATCTCTGCTGAATCTGCTAATTAAGTTCTTTGCCTGCAACTAATACTGTGCTGCTAATTCCTCCCCGGAATGATTCCTCCAGCACTCACAGAGGTTACGTTCACTGGCATCCTTCCACCGCTCCTTTATAATAAAAGAAGAGCCCTTTTTAATCACTGCAAATGACTCATGTATGAGCAGCCCTTGTCCATCCTCATCCCTTGCCTCACCATGGCCCCAGTGTGAGAGGGAGTAGCAGAGAATCATGGAATGGTTTAGGTTGGAAGGGACCTTAAAGCTCCTCCAACTCCAACCCCTGCCACAGGCAGGGACCCCTTCCATAGGGCAGCTTGCTCCAAGCCCCTGTGTCCAACCTGACCTTGAGCACCACCAGGGATGGGGCAGCAGGGTGTGATGGGATCCACGCAGCACGAACATTCCGGAGCCTTTCAGGGTTTTCCCTCTCCCTGGTTCTGCTGGTTTCTGTTCTTATAAAGAACACCTGGCTTGCCCTGAGCAGGACCCAAGAGTGCAGTGAAACCCCCGAGCACCGGCACTGCCTTTGAGGGGGGGATTTGCAGCAGCTCTTCCCAGAGGCAGTGATGCCACAGCAAGGCCAGAGCTGGCTCGGACCCTCCCGGAGGAGGAGCAGGACATGACCCTGCTTCAGCTGCCTCTGAGCCAGGCACAGCCCTGGATGCCCTCGTTGGGGACAGGATTGGACCTGAACATCACCTCCAGGCTGCTCCCGGTTCTCCCAGGACAAGGGCTTCCCCCCTGACATCTTTGATCTCAATTTCCTTTCATGCCAGTGAAGTGGGGAGGGAACAGTTGCTCTCCCTGCCTGTTGGGAGCTGGCTTAAGCATGGCTGGAAGGCAAAACCCATCAGAATTAAGAGGATGATGCACATTCCGCATGTGCAGAAGGGGGAGAGGAAACCTGGGACTGAGGATTTTTGGTGCACTAGAACATACTCGTGCTGCTTTCACATGTCTCAGGGGGCTGATTTCTACCCAGGCTGGGCAGAATGAGCCCTTTGCCTCCACTCCTCTTCCAGCTCCTGGTAATAGATGGGCTGAGCACAGGGCAGAACATAGGGTGATGGTGACAATCACAGCTGCCTTAGAGTGCATGGGATGCATCCTTGGATGTGTCAGTGCCCAGCGCCAAAGACCAACCTTAGCGACAGCATGAGCTGGACAGCATGAGCAGCCAGAGCTGATCCAGGGGAAAGGGTGGGATTGCAGCCCTGGAAAGCAGATGGGAGCTGGGGGAGCTGGAGCCAGCTCCAAGGCTGGCAGGCAGCACAGGAGGAGGAGGAGGCTGCGCCGTTGCCATGGCAATCAAGCATCTACAAATTCCAGGATTATTTATCCTCAGGTTTGTTTGGGCTGAGCAGGAGTGGATCCTGCTGCTGGGCTGAGGGTGCTCGGCTCTGGCACCATGGGATGCATAGGAGATAGGATGTACAACCAGAGCCATGTCTGCGAGTCCCCTGCTCAGCTCCCAAAAGGAGACCTTCACCAAAGAGAAGAGCTCACAAATGTGAACTCTACCCAAAACTGCTGAGTTTGGGCTGCTTCATTTGCTGTTTGCCTTCCCAGATGCGCAGTAGCCCCAGATCTCCCACAGGTCTATAATTACCTGGCACTATGAGGCCATGCTGTTAAATCTGGCACATGCAATACAGGTCTGGGCTCCTTTATGCAGTTAGTTCTGGGGTCGGATGTGGATTGGGCTCTAGATCTGCCTGTGGGACCTGAATCACTGCTGGTGGCTGTCTGCTGGGAATGCTATTTCCCAGATTCAGGAGAGGTGATTGAATGCTACCCTGATCCATGGTGTTTCACACCACCTCCCTCGCTCCCTTGCTGGAGCACTGGAGCATCACACATGCTTGGAGCCATATCCAGCTGCAAGATCCTTCGCAAAGAGCCAGCCCACGTCCTCCCTCTCTGGGGCTTGCCGGCACTTGCCGAGATTAAAGATGCTTAATGCAGAGCCCCAGCTCTTGTCTCTCTGCAAACCTGCTGTCACTCAGGCTATGGAAAACAAGGGGCCGTGGGGAGGTTCGGAGTTGCTGGTAGCTGGGAACTTCTTGGCAAGGTGTAAAACAGAACGAGTGTCACTTCTGGAGCTGTTAGAGAGCATTTACCAGCTCATGTCACCTGCTGTCAGCTTTCAGCCTCCTCCCCCTCCATAAGAGCCATTGCTGTAATTGCTCCTAAATCTGATAAATGATTCTTTTTGATGCCTTCAGTGTCAGTGTTATGTAAATCCCTGTGTAAGGATGCTGTATATTTTATGGATTGTGTGTTTGCCGATGTCCTGGTGTGTGTGTGTGCAGCTGAAGGGATCCCTTTGATTGTCAGATCAAAGAATCATGAGAAACATTAAGGCCAATGCTAGCAAAGAACCCAAAACCTCAAGGAAATCAGGAGCCTGTGGGTAAATTGATTTGATTTGCCAATAGAAGTGAGTATGAAGTATTAAAGCTCCTGCAATTGTACAAAGAATGCCATTATTTAAGGAACAGACAGGCTATTTTCCAAGGGGAAATAACGTGGGGGGGGGGGAGGGGGGGAGCAAGCGGGGGAAAGGGGGCCAGGGACAAGGAGCTCAAGGTGGTTTAGAAGGAGCTCTTGAGCTTCTAAATGGAAATGGTTTGGGAGCAAGCTCCAAGCTGGCAGGGCCTGGGCAGTGTTTNAAAGGTGGCCAGAGACAAGGAGCTCAAGGTGGTTTAGAAGGAGCTCTTGAGCTTCTAAATGGAAATGGTTTGGGAGCAAGCTCCAAGCTGGCAGGGCCTGGGCAGTGTTTTGCTCAAAGGGGCTTTTTATCTCAGATCATCACTAGGCTCACTGGATGATGAGATGTCAAGAAAAGGCCATGGCAATGCTTTCGTTCAGCTGGGTCTGATGATGATGCACCAAATGCAGCTGGTTTCAGGGTACGGGAGGAGAGGACATCCATATGCAATCCCCTTTCCTCAGCTCCTGGACTCAAGCTCTCCTGCTTTGACCTCATCTCCCAAGGACTCCACTGCCCTTCTTGTATTGTTTGGAGCAGTGTTTGATTTCCCTGGGCATTCCCGGGTGAGCTCTGCTGTTCCAGATGGGGACTTGCTGAGCTATTCCAGGCATCAGCTTGACCAGGGCTCACAGCCACCAGGGTCCCTGCTCCAAGTGGAAGCAGCTGCTCTCAGAGCCCACACATGGAGACGTGGTCCTGCCGAGGGGAGCCTCGCTCATGCAGCAGCACTGATTGTTAACACAGGAACACCATGAGCAGTGCTCAGCACCCAAGCATGCAGGCACCCACACTGGGGAGATGCACCTGCCTGCACACGCATGAACACACGTGTGCTCGCACAGAGATGGGCTCTGCCCGGTGTGCATACATGGAGCATCCCTGAGGTCTCAGCCCAGGATATGATGAAGCTCAGTGAAGCAGAACTGGAATTGCAGCAGCACTGCCAGCAAGCAGCAAAGTCAGAGCCCAGGTATCTGTCAACAGCCCCACAGGCTCAATGCATCAGGCATTAGCCCGCGGCAGAGCTCCGCAGAGCACTTGGCATTTAATCCTCCTCTCCCCAGCCCCTGCTCAAGGACGGGCTGGCTTGGACATGCTCAGACAACCACAAATGATTGCACGCTCAGGCTTGTCCCAGCACCCTCAGCACACTTGCGTGGGGATGAGGCACAGGCATCCCCTGGCTCTGGTTGTGCCGCACGTTGTGTGACCGTGGCTGGTGTCGCCCGCTGTGGCATGCACAGAGCTCTGCATGGACACGCATCAACCACGTGTGGTTTATAACCTGGTGAGCGCAAGGATTCCATCACTGCTGGGACACGCTGGGGTAGCTCAGGGACTTGCACACCCACCCTGGGCCCCAAGGACCACGAGGAGGGTCCCCCCTAAGGATGAGCTTGCTCCCTGACTCCTGCCTTATCCCACTCCCTTACACTGAGGCACAGGCAGTGCTCGCTCCTCTGTCCCAACCCTGTCCCCAGATGTGGCCAGACACTGAAACAAAGCTTACAGCCAAGCAGAATGGCACAGGAAGAGCAATGCTGCCCTTTCTATGGCTATGAGATACAGGGAGCCCAGCACCCCCCCTCCCTGCCAGCCATGGGGAAAAGCATTTGTTTGGGATTTATCTCTTGGAGCCACCAGCCCGGGTGCCTGCGCTGCCAAGGGATTCAGCTCCAGCAGCCTCTGCTAATCTGGTGGTTGGAGGGAGAAACAGGGCCCTGCTCTGCATCACCCTGCACCTGCGCTGGAGCAAAACCATCTTGCTCCATCCTCAGAGCTGCTGCAAAGCCCTCTGCAAAGGAGGAGTTAATGGGAAAGTGTTTTTACAAGTGCTGGACCAGAGAGACCTCTGGACAGGGAACTGAGGACAGAGCAATCGGCACCTTCCAAACCATCCATGGGCAGCGGCTCCTCAGGGGTGCCACCACCCTAAGTGAGAAGGAAACGTTTAGTGGAGTGCATTGAATGGGGGGAAGGAGAGAGGAGGAGACAAAGTGCCGAGAGGACACAGATCAAAGGTACACGGGGGGACAAGAAGGGCTCTGAAATGGGGGAGTGTGCAATGGGGAGAGCAAGGGCTTCTGCCAGTCTGGGGCCCAAGGAACAGATTCAAACGGTTCTCTATGAGGAGGAAACCAACTGATGGGTAAAGCATTGGGCAGGATTCAGCTGATCTTGGCTCAGCTCCTGATCCCCTGACGTGGCTTTGGCCGAGGCGCTGTCAGAACGAGGTGTTCCACAGGTTTTCCCCAAAAGCTGAGTGTGGAATCCAGCGGGATCCTCCTTGCATTCATGTGTCAGGCACCATTGGAGCTGAGCACATTCCCACCCACTCTGGGTAGGAGCCCACATCCCACTACTGCGGCTGACGCTCTTCTGACAGTCCCCAGTGTTGACATCCTTGGGAAGAGCAGCAGCAGGATCCGATCACAAAAATAGATCCCAGCTCTACATCTATATTTAACACTCTGTGTTCTCCTTGGAATGGACTCAGTCTACGGCAATTAACTAATGATGAGGATGATTAAAGCTTGCTCCTGCGCTTTACATTTATAGCATCTCTCCCACTTCTTTTCTGAATAATAACTCCTTTCCTTTGCAGCACCAGCAGAGCATTCCCAGGAAAGCAAGAGGTAAAAGGCACGGGAAATTAGAAAGGTGACCCACTAAATGGGTTAGGAAAATGAATACATCTGAGGTTTACCTATGCCCAAACCAGGAGAGCATCAGTCCCAGCCAGGATTTCCCCACTGCTCCCAGGTGAGAGCGGAGCTCCAGCATGGGCTGTGCAAGCACAAGCTGCTAATAGGGCTTCGATAATGGCCAACTGGGATTGCCTAGGGAATGCATTCTGGTTCTGTCCTCAGCAGTGTGGGGAATGCTCTGGGCTGCACTGGTTTTACATGGTGGTATGGGCAGAAAGCATCAGTTTCCCATGCAAAGATGCCATTTGATTGCTTTAGGGAAGAAAGAAGGGGGGAAATTAAAACCCACTGCAATAAAACCAGACGTGAGAGAAAGAGGAGGAAGGAATCTGGCTTTTGAAGCGACACTTCTGCTGCCCTGCTTGGGGGGCAGGGGAGTGAGCAGCCACTGCTCGTGGGGTGGCTGGAAAGCATCTGGGTGACCATCAGGTCTGGGATCTGCTCTTCTGCAGAGCCCCCACGTCCCTTCAGCACTGAGCAGCGCTGCTCACGTCCCTGCGAGTGGAAATGAACAGAGCATGAAATACAGAAAGAATCAACTAAAATAATTGTAGGTTACCAGAAATTAACGGGAGCTGTGTAAATAGCCTTGAGGAGGGTGCAAGGAGCAGTGTTCATTGCTTCACATGCTCCATGCTTGCTCACTTCTCTGGATGCATTGGCAGCCGCCACACATCAGTGATGGGATGGGCCAGTGGCGAGGGGCTCCCTGGACACTGCAACCATCACTGCCCTGAGCTTACATCATGAAGAAGCTGGGGAAGGCTGGAGGGGAGGGTCTGATGTTTGCTCATCATAGAGCCATGGAATGGTTTCTGTTGAAAGGGACCTTAAAGCTCATCCAGTTCCAACCCCTTCCACTGGAGCAGCTTGGTCCAAGCCCCTGTGTCCAACCTGGCCTTGAACACTGCCAGGGATGGGGCAGCCACAGCTTTTCTAGGCACCCCGTGCCAACAGAGTAAATGCCTCACAGGAAATCATTTTCTGGACAAATCTTGGCTTGAAACTTGCTTTTGAGCAGGTTCCGAGTTTCCTGGCCAGGTCTTCTCTTAAAAATCAATTGTGGAAGAACTGCACCAGCTTAAAGAGGGGTAATGCAAAAGCAGCAGATGGGAGATGTACAGCATGAACTGCCTCGGTGAGCTGGGGATCACTCCTCCTGTGCCCCTGCTCCTCAGCAGGATGGCTCTTTGAATGCTCGTGGTAGTGAGCTCTGAATGCACGTTCCGGAACCATCTCTGAAAGCTGCTTTGAATTTGGCTGTTTGCTCGCACACATGCGCCAAGAAGTTCATTAGTAAACTACTAATGGAAAAGCACACAAAGTCTGAGCTCTGCTCTCATCAAGGTTGACAACCGACACCTGAGAAGTGCTGGAAATGAAGATGCTCAGCACCTGTGGGAGAGCTGCTCTGCAAATAAAGCTGCTGCACCCAAGGAGCTGCTTCCTTTAATGATGCTGCTGGACCTCCAGAGCCTCAGTGCAGACTGGGGGACTGCTGGGGCCCAGGTTCCCTCTTCTGAGCGTGCCAGCAATGGCTGTAGCTACAGCTCTTGATGTTGCCTGATCCCAGCTCTTGCAGAAGACTGAGGATGCGAGCTGCAGTAGTGATCCGGGGCTGCCCTCTGGACGTGTGTGATGTGGTAAGGAGGGAAAGCCTTTAGGAGGGAGGGAGGGTGCGGTGCTGTTGCCCATGCACAGGCAGGAGCTTTTGGGGAGGAGCAGCTCCCAGAAGGGCTCATCTCAGCATGTTTGGCTGGATTTGGGAGCAACCGGTAGCCACCAGGTACTGCTGCAAAGTCTGGCTTTGGGACACCACTAAGGAAGGTGAAGCAATGAGCAGAGGCATCCTTATGGCTAAAAGCAGGCAGTCAATGCCTGCAGTGCACCAGTGCAGTTGGGTTTGTGTGTCTGTAGTAGGTGGTCCTGATTTCCTCAGCTCTCTGTTCACTTGGTTGGAGCTGGTGCCTGACTGTGTGGGATGTCCTCGGAGGAGAAGGGAAGGACTGCACAGTCAGTTCTAGCTGAGATCTGTCACCCTTAGTGCTTGGAGGTGCATGTTCCTGCTCTGCTGGGGAGGAGGTGCCCAATGGGGCACACAGGTGTCACTGGGGAAGCTGTAAATGATATTCTACACTTTGTGGTGTCAGCTCTGTTGTCTCTGTTCATGCTATATAAATATTTATGGCTCTTAATGCAGAGGTTTGTCTCGTGTAATGACGTGAAGCTAACGTGATGCTGTCCATAGGCGACAAGTTGCACCACAAAGGGAAGCAGCTACCATCCTCCCCTGCTCCTGGGGAAAGGGCATCAGCAATGCTTTCCGTGTAGCTGGAGGACCAGGGAGCTGGGGGTGGGAGAGTGATTTTCTCCCTAGCATGACAGAGGTAAGGGAAGCTCTAGAAGTTAGTATAGCCTTTCTGATGGCTCCGAGATGGGAGCTGGTGTGAAACCTACCCCATGAGCACCCCTTGCTTCAGGCCCAGGGCAGCAGTGAGCATGACCTGGGGTGCTGCTCAGAGGGTCCCCAGGTCCCCACTGGGCCACTGTTGCCTTTGGTGGGTGCAGAAAGGTCTGTCCAGGGCTGTTCCCATCCAACCCTGCCCCATGCTGGCCTCTCAGGGTGCAGGGAAGGCAAGAGGGGTCCTCAGCCCTTCTGCACATCCCCCATTGTTATTGCTTGGTCAGGGTGAGCTCTGGGTGGTGACACCCTCCATGGAGAGCACTGGGCTGCAGGTGCCCTCTGCAATGATGCTGAACTGCTGGACACACCAATGCATGTGAGCCATTGTGGGCATTACAGTGCCATGCAATGGGATGTAGCCCCACTCACACACGCCCCACTTGTAACCTGCTAATAATATCCCTGTGCCTCCTCCTCAGCTGTGCCAGGTTTTCCCCTATTGTTCCATGTGGTTCAGCTGCTGGAGACATTGGAACAGTCTCCCAGGCTCTGTGGTAGCATCAGTGTTGTTCTCACCTCCTGAGTCATTCTGCCATCACACAGGGCCAGCACAAAGGTCAGGAGATATCAGATGCAGCCCAACCAATGTGTTTGCTTGGGTTGTTTTGCATCTGTGCTTCATCTTCAGACAAGTTGAGGAGCGGGGGAAGGGAGGGAGACTAATAGGATTAATCCTCTGAATTCATTACGCAAAAGCCTGGTGCTCTGCCAGTCTTTCTGCCGAGCAAATGGTCAATGCTTTTCTTTAATAGCATTAAGCAAAATTACAAATCACAACGTTGGTTAATCAATCTCAATGGGTTTCTCTGTATTTTAACTGTCTCCTGGAAGAGTCTGTAGCAGCTGTTGCTTCTCTGCTCCTGGTTTTTGGCATTAGCTGGAATTACTGGAGAGATCCTGGCTATTTCTCCTCTTCTGAGGGCCTGGCCTGGAGAGGCTCTGTAGTGGGCTCATGTCAGCAGCAAGGACCAGGGCTTGGTTCAGCCCATCTCAGAGCCCTGGAGCTGGGAAAGGCTGAGCATGGTCATGGTGGGTGACAGGCATGGCAGGGCTGCTGCCTGGATGGATACTGAGCCTCAGAAGTAAATACATCCTGCTAAATGCAGGCAGGCATGGGGTTTATGCTAGGCAGCAGTCTGGAGACAAAGCAAGGCAGGCTTTGGTCTTGGTTTTTTTTCACTATTGCTTTATGTGAGTGTATCTATGTATTTATTAATAGTGATGGTTTGCAGACAGTGTGTAGCTATATTACAAACACTCTAACACATGGCTGTCTGCATGTACCACATGCATAGCTCTGTTCTGCACATCGCCAGGGTGGTGCACCTCTGTTTGCCCACCCATGGGTCTGCAGGGTGCCTGCTGGAGGAGGTACCTTGCTCTTAGGAAGCCAGGCTGTGAGGTGGAGGCTGCTGGAATCGGTCCTTGCAGCAAGTGCCTGTGTTGGGTGCTGAAGGAGCTCAGAGCGAGCTGTGCTGGGACTGAGTGCAGGCTGAGGCCTGCAGCAGCTCCTCTCCTTTGGGTTCTATGTGGTTACATTGGGGGAAAGAGCTGAGAGGATGAAATGAGCAGCCCAGGGAGGAGATGTTTGTGCAGCAGGGTCCCAGCGCTGACTGTGTGGGTGCTATTGGATGGTGCAGTGTGGGTGAGCACAGGGAGCCAGAAAGGAGCAGGCAGTGAAGAAGGCAGGAAGCCCAGAAGAGCTGAGGAAACTCTGCTAACCTGGCCTCCATATTCCAGGGGCTTGGTGGAGATAAGCCTTGGAAAACTGGGCTTGGAAGCTGCCTTGTTCTGCTTGCTGCCTGCTGTGCTGGAGGAAGGACCTGAGTAATAAGCAGGTTTGCTTCCAGGAACTGCCCATTTACCACTTACTTTATCCTCTTGAGAACAACCAAATACACTTCCTGAGTCCAAAGTACTAATTAAGTTTAAGGTCACTTCTAGCTTATTTATGGGCTTTCCTGGCTAAGGTGTGAATATTCACATCGGTTAACAGATGGACTTTGTCTTAAAGGTCTCTTCCAACCTAAAGGATTCTGTGATTCTATAATATATGTAGGTGAGTGCACTGAGCTGGGACATGACCACCCAGGCCTGTGCTTTTAAAGACATTTTTGACACCATTATTATATGCCCAGAGAAAATAATGTCAGTGCTGGAAGGGAAGGGCAAGGCAGCCTACCTGGGTTAGGGACGTACCCTGGGATGAGAGGAGCCACACCACCTGCAGTCCCCTCTGCCTGTGCACTAAGCTGAGCAGAGAGGCTCTGAGGAGGGCTGGCTGCAGGAGAGGGATCCAACCCGTGATGTGCTGGTGCCTTGAAGGGCTTATGGATGAGTGATGGACTTGCATGTGGCTGCTCTGGTGCAGGGTGTCTGAAGCGTGGCATTCCCAACAGGGATGTGCAAACACTGGGAGCCTGGTGCATGACTACAAGGGCACAGCAAAGGAGCTGGTGGGCAGAGCCATTTCCATTAGAGAAGCTGAGAAGAGGAATGAAGCTGCTGAGCTTCCCTTGGCACACCAGCTTCCTCCTCACCTCGTCTAAAATTAACTTCACTGTTCAGCTGCATTTAAGCAAAACCAGTTGCCATGACCACGCCAGGGGCTCCTAGATATAGCAAGCGAGGTAATCAGTTGAAGTGAATAGCCACAGAGCTGGTGCTTGCTGTAGGTTACATGTGAAGTTCATTGACTTGTTAAACCTAATGGACTGTACTGCCTAGGAATTGGAAATGTAAATTCTCCCTTTTGGTGGCTGGGGTTTGAATAGGGCTGGGGAAGGTGGAGGAAAATGTCACATCCAAAGAGGGAGTGCTGTGGATAATGGGAGCCCACTGCTGATCAGAGGGGAGTTCTGTGCAAGTTCAAGCTTTAGGTGTGCTGCAAGGCATCTTGCTGAAAGCTGCACCCCCCTTGCTTCTGAGAAGGACACTGATATTTATAGTGCCTTATTAATGCTTGCTTTGCTGGGGCTTATTAGCTCTGCTATCCTGCTCTGAATTAAATGAGGTATCTGGTTGTTGGTGCCTCACAAGGCTTAAAGGCAGGAAAATAGACCTGTTTCTATGGCACAGCCTGTGAACATTAGGGAGTCCCAGGGCACAGTGACCTTTCTTTGCTTAGCTTACTGTAAGCCTGCCTTGAACCTACTCCATAGAGCATGAGCCCTACACTCCCGCTTGCCCCAGTGTGGGTGCTTGTTCTCAGCATCCTGAGTTCTCCAGGATTCCCTCTGGGAAGGCTGCAAACATGCAGGTAGGCACAACATCCCCTGCTTGTTCATCCTGCATCTCCACTGAAGTATGGAGGAAGCTGAGTCATCTCCTGCCATCCTCCTCCTTGCTCCTGTGCCACATCCCACCTCCTGGCGTGCTGCTGGAAAAGCTGGTCCAGGCACTTGAGTGGCTTTTGGGAGATCTGGATTCAGGTCTCTTGTTCTGCCATGTGTTTCCCAGGCAGTAAAATCATGCTTTGCTTTGCAATGCCTGTTCTAACCTTAAACTAAGGTGTCCATGTGCACTATCAGTATGTGACACTTCTGGTGCTGGAGTGTTCTATTTATTAAGTTAATCTCTCTCTAATTCAGCTTCAACCAACTTACAAAATGCAATGGACATTATTTAGTCCTCTTAGGGCAGGTAGCAATTGGAAAATTTGACTCTCCTACTAGCCTGGGACTTTTAATGGGCATCTAACACATCATCAGCCTCTTTTACTACCTTGATCTGTACCAATACAGTAGTGGCTTTGTGCAGACTGTCTGTATCTGTCCCTATGGATAAGTATGGACCCATATGGACATTATGGACTAGTTAATCACCTGGCATAAATCAGAGCTGCCCCATTCTTAATGTTGTTACCCTGATTTACATGGAGCCAGAATCCACTCTCAAAGCTTCTGACATTGAGTAATAAGCCTTGTTGCAAATCTAGGTGGCATTCGCTTTGCTGTGACATGGTACAACCTTCAGGTCCTCATTGTGCTGGCTCATGCATCCATAATGCAACCGATTATTCATACAGTGAGGCAAGCTAATGTATTTATCAGCAACTTGACTGAGAGTCCATAATTGGGCAAGTAGCACCCATTGGAATACTGCAGGGAATTGGCCACTCTGTGTGTGGTGGCATCAGATGTGTTACATGATGAACAGGAATTGTGCCTTCAAAGGGGGCCTTGCTAGAGCTACTGCTGCGGTCTGGGGTCTGCACCTTCATCTGTCCCTACACAAGTGAGGCTGGATTTAGATGCGAGTTATCTTATTCCTTCTACTTTAGCCTCAAAAACCCGAGGTGGAACAGGTTTGTTGGCTCTGGATTATACAAGAGATGAGAGCAGCAGCATCCTGGCTCTGAGCACCAGGCTCCTGGTACCCCTGTGCTTGCTCCTGCTTTCACCCTGGCTGGTGCCACGCAGGGATAAGCTCGTTTTAAAACGCGATCGTGCTTCAGGCCGGGGTTGGGGGGGCCGTTGTTTGTAATGAAGGGGGTGTCTGCACGCTGCTGCTCAAGGGCGCTGAGAGCAGGTCTCCTCCATCAGCCTCGCTGGCCACTGTCTTTAAACCCCATCAGCTGCTGCCTGGCAGGGGACACTTAAGGAAACCTTTCAGTCAATATTGCCTTGAGAAATGCTCCAGTTGAGAGCCTTTTAATGCCTGCTCATCCCCGGGGTGTGGAGGAGGCCAGCGCAGAGCGGGAGGCCGAGAGAAACCCTCCAGCTCTTTCATCTCCCGCATGATGAAGGCGGGAGGATGGGAACCCGGGCGGTGCTGCCGGTTGGAGAAGTAAAGGACTTCTTCCTGCGGGACAGGAGTAAGGGTCTGAGCGCTGCTGCTCTCCACGTGCTGCGCTTTCCCGGTGAGAAGTGGATTGGGAAGGAGGAGGACCAGGACCCCGAGCCCTTTGTACCCGATCCTGGAAGGGCGAGGAGGGGCTGACGGGTGCCTGTGTCAGCGCCCTCACACCGAGCGCTTTTGAATGTGCACAGATTCCTTCCTGCGTGACCAAGTCCCAGTGCCTCAAGTGGGGCTCCTGTGCTCGCCCTTCCTTACGGTGCTTTTAGCTCCTGTTTGCTTGTCACGTCTCCTGTGGCAGGAGCAGCGCTTCGGGAGTGGAGGCACAGCCCTGGGGGCCCGCACTCCTTCCATGGGGAAGGAGGGAGAGGAAGGATTTGTCACTCTTTCCTGGCAATGGATATTCCCCTGGAGGGCTGCCCCGGAGCCCTGGGGGGGGGAATCCTTTCTTTAGCTGTTGATATGCAGAGCTGTGCTCTGCATAAATAAGGGAGAACAAGCTGGCTTCTATTTTTATCCAGACCTCTTATCTGTCTCTCAACTGTCTTGGTCTTTTGTATTCCCCTTTCCTTCCCTATCCCTCCCCCTCCAGTCTGTCTCTTCTCCTTTCTGTGTCTCTCCATTTTTCTTCCCCTTGCAGCATCTCACTAATTCAGTCTGCTGCTTCGTGTTTGTGCATACATGGAACGAATATACCATGGTAGGAGTGCTAAGTATTAGACATTCTGTTGTCATTGAAGCCTTGGGCACCGGAAGCTGTCTGTGTGAGTAGGAGTGAGTGTGTGATGTACACCAAGGTGTGTGGGACCTGCTGCAGTGGCTGTGCAGCCCCTGCCCAGGCTGGCAGCGCACTGTGGGTCCACACTGGGCAATGTAAGTGAGTTTGCTACAAGTGGGAGCCCATAAACTCTGTGTACCCTAAAAATACAAGCAGGTACAAGCTGACAGCTCATGGCTGAATGCTCTCCAGGCATGGGTTTGGGTGTATGCATGTAGGCACCTGAGATGGGTCCTGAGAGACCTGGGGGTGGGGGGTGAGTTGGTGACTGCTGCCTTAAACAGAAAAGCACCAAAAGATCCAATGTGGGCACTTCCAGAGCTTGATCAAAATCCCTGTGTCTGATTCATGTGAGCAGGAGGTTTCTAACAGGACTTGCTTCCCGATTCAGTGCAAGAACTTGCTCTTAATCCTCATCCACCAACTGCCTCTGAAATCACTTTGTATATGGGCCAGAGTATAAAATAAACTGGGTCGTTATCAATAATGAAGCAGCTTGTTATGTATTTACATTCAGTACGACCGCCTCAGCATCTTTGCCATTGATGTGGGAATAAAGTATCCTCTCCTGCATGCATAGCAATCATGGCTGGCCTGGTTCCTCTGGCCCAGGCCCCTTGTGCTCTGCAGCTCCTGCTCCGGGCTGGGGAGATGAGAATTAGGCCATGCACAGGATCTGGTCTGCTGGGGCACTTTATCAGCAGCAGGACCATGAACTCCTTCTAGATTCCCTTCTGCTGTTTGCTCACAGTGCAAGGCTTTGACTTTTCAGTGCAGAAACCTGTGCAAACATCTCCGAATCCTCTGAACAAACAGAGGAGCTGCCACTGTTGAAATCCCGTAGCAGTGGCTGAACCAAGGGCTCATCCCTGTCCCTGCTGCCCAAGAGGGAATCCGCTCACCCCGGGCTGTGCTGAACACAGGTACCAAGATGTGAGCATTGCCCTGTCCTCAGGGCAAGCTGTGCTTCCATCCTGATCAGTCTTAATCCCTATTCTTTAGCTGTGGAAACCGGTTATGGGCCCAGCTGCTGGCTCAGGAGAGGGGGTCTGGGTGACAAGGCTTCCATTGCCATCTCCCCCAGGCTTTGAGGGTCATTTTCTTCCATTATGTCACCGTGTTCAAGAACTATTGCTGAGAGCATGTGGGGTCTGATCATCCCAAATGGCTCCTGCAGGACTGAGGCAGATGGACAACAGGGAGCTGGACGCTGGAATTCCTGCTGACCTACACTTTAAATGCTGGCCGAAAGCCTGGAATTGTCCTCCTGAATCACCTCCCTGCACAAACCACTGGGCAGCCTCATATCATCACTGGCACTGAGCCCCACAGGGGTCCTTAGCTTTGGCTGGTGCAAACTGGCACTGCTGTGGTGTGGGAAGGATCTGACCTCTCAATCCCATGAGCGTGCCTCATTCCAGGCTCATGGGTATGGAGCAAACAATGGAATTGAGTGAAGTGTGTTGGTTTGAAGCCCCTGCTGTAGGAGGTTATTCACATTCCCCAACCTGCCGCCCTGATCAGAAGTGAGCGTGGAGCAGCCTCCCTGGGAGCTTGTCCAAGACAAGGTCACATCTGTCCCCTCTGCTTCCTCCTTGTCTCTCACCAGACTTCTCCAGATGGCTTCCTCTGAGGAAGGGGTGAGCCCAGCTTCCAGTTAAGAACCAGGGAGCAGATGAGTTGGCAGCACCCCGGGAGCTGTTAGGACCTTCCTTGACCCTGAAAAAGCCAGCCCTGGAGCTCCATTGCACACACGGTGCCTGCCCGAGGTGCCAGGATGTGCTGCTGAGGTCTGATGTGGCCATGAGCATCAATAATGGATGCAAGGGGAAGGGAAAAGCCATGTGCAATGCTCCCAGCAGAGACCTGGAGCGCAGGAGGGCAGGCTGGGGTGCAGGAGAGGATTTCTGCATGGAAAGAAGAGCCTGGAGAGAGATGTGGGCAGGTGAGATCCCCAAGGGAACTGCACAGGTTGGGGCTTGGCTTTTCACTTGGTACTCGCTGCTTTCCTCAGCAGCTGATTGACATCTGCAAAATGAAGCCTTTCCTCTGGAAATCCAAGCTTTCATTGTTCTGTTTGTTCTAATGAAGGAGCTGCTGTTTTTTCCCAAGGAGAGCAAATTCCATGAAAATTTTCATCGAGTTGAAAGTTGAGATGGGAAGTTTTAGATGCACCTTATGGGAAGGTCCCCAGTGAGCTTCCAAAGGAAGCAAAGTAATTTGGAATGGAATCCAAGCAGAGCCAGTGGAGAAAGCCAAGTGCTGGTGGAAGTGATGTGCCCAGATGGTTGGGTCTGCATAGGGAAGCGTGTGGAAGGGACAGCTGCAGAATGAGAGCTGCCTGTCTGGCTCTCTATCCTTCGGGTGCAGAGCTGTACCGCATCCAACGCTCCCCTCTAGCTCAGGCTGTGAGCTTCCTTCCAGAAGAAACACTTGTGTCACCAGCCAGATGGGATATCAAGGCTGTAGGTGATGTTTGTGAGCACTGAAGGAGTCATGGAGTGGGGAGGAATGTGCCTGATAGCCAAGAACATTCTTGTGCTGCAGGGAGCCAGGTGGGATGATCACAACAATGGGCTGGCAGTGATTTGTACAGCTCATCCCCAGAGCTGAGATCCGGGATTAAGCCCATCTGAGCCCATGGCTGCTGGACATCAAATGATGCTGGGAGCTGCAGATGCTTCTTGGTCTCCTGGGAAGCAAAGATCTGCCCAGATTCGCCTCTCCTGACCTGAGATCCCTTGTCAGAAATCACTGAGATAATCTGAAAGCTGGAGAGCAGCAGCAAGGGGGAAAGGAGCAGGACAGGGAGAGCATCAGCTCATGGTGGCTGATGCGGGGCTGTCGGGTACTGTCAGTGTAATTATGGGAAACTGCTGCAGGTAAACACTGCTGCATTGGAGCAGTAATTGTGCAGGAGCCTCGCGTTCTCCTCGCTGCGTCAGGGAGGCACCAGTTTCAGCTCCTCACGCCTTGACAAGCTCAGATGCTTGGATGGAGCCTGCTCCATCCTCTCCTCTCTGCCTCCAGTGACAGCTGGTGCGTGCATCCCTCCTCCAGCTCGTCCTCTCCTCTGGATACCGTAAAACACCATCCCGTAAGTGCCAGTGGCATTCCAACAGGGCCAGAGTTTCCCTTTTCCTCATGGGAAGGAGCAAACCAGCATGCACGGCACAAGACCAAAGCCTGAGCCAAAAGCAGGCTTCATTTTTGGCAGGAAAATGCAGTCTAGCAATTTTCTCATAACTTGGTGTTTTTGCCATACATTCTTGGTAGTAATTGTGGTAAATAAAGAGCCTTTTTGTATAACTGTAAACAGTTTGCTGCTGTTCTACAGTGAAAGCCTGGCTCCAGCATTGGTAGGGCTGCAGGAGCCTGGGGTTTAGGGTGAGGCTGTGGGGCACCCTTGTTCTGAGCTTCTCCAGGCTGAACACCCCAATGTTCTCAGCCTGTCTCCATAGAGGAGCTGCACCAGCCCCTGAGCATCCTCATGGCCTCCTCCGGATTTGCCCCAACAGCTCCATGTACGGGCTCTGGATGCTGTGTGTGCTTGTAGGGTACCTGGTGTCTGTAATATCCAGAATCCCAGAGGCAAATGCTCCCTGCTGCTGGGAGAGGCTTGGGGCTGGGGTTAAACTTGGGTCTGCCTGAGCCTTGGGGTGAGTTAAGGGGCTCCTGGGCAAAGCAGGAGGAGAGGAGGGACCACTGGAAAGAGCAATGAGGCTGAGTAGGTGGGTGTTGGTGTTTATGGAGAGCAAGATAAATAGAAATACAGAGGGATAGCCAAGCCATAAGCAGTCCTGAGTAGATAATTACATGCTGGATTGATGTGCCACTGAGGGATGACTGATGGCTGCGTGGAGATGAGTGGATGGAGAAACCTGTGCATCGGGGGCTCCAGCTCATCCCAGTGACCTCCAGTTAGATATTTGCACAGTTTGGGGTCACCTCTGTAAATTGCTCTAATCTCTTAACCAGTTTCTTTTGTAAGATTGATTAAACCAGGCTTTATAGGATTGACTTTATAAGATTGCAGCACAAAGAGAGGAGGTGCCACAGCAAATCTTTTGGGAGCAGTTACCACAGAGGAGTTGGCCCTTCATTTGTTGCAAAGGGGGTAAAAAGCCAGCTCAAAAAGGAATCTTTTCATCCACTGCAGGAAAAGCAGATGCAATGGCTCTGAACTGGGGGGTGGAGGGGGGGGGGGAGAGGGGAGGAAGAGCTATTTTGGTATTCAGATAAATCAGCTTCTTAAAGAGCAGTAATCAAGAGCACTGCACATTGATCGTTATTGCCATGGTGGGTGGGAGTGACTTGGGGAGAGGAATGAGGATGCTGGCGCTCAGCGTGTGGTTTGGTGCATTGCTTGCAGCAGCAATGGAGATTTGAAAGAGTGATATCCTATAAAACACTGGCGGTGTACATCGGTCATTGTTAGGTTATGCCAATAGGATGAGTATGTTCATCATGAAATGGTTTGGGTTGAAGGTACCTTAAAGCTTCTCCAGTTCCACCTCCCTGCCACTGGCAGAGACACCTTCCACTGGAGCAGCTTGCTCCAAGCCCCATCCATCAGGGCTTCCTCTGAACTTGCTCCAAAGTTCCAACATATTTAGGTTTCTGTGTTAGAGAAGATGAAAAATGCCACCCCTGCCCTGTACAGAGCCCTGTAACCTCCTCTCTGTGCTCAGCCCCATCTGATGGTCCCTGTGAGTGCACAGGAGTGGGAGCTCTCGCTTCCAGATGGCAGAGTGGGATCAAGCCCATGTGTGTGACAAGGGATGGTAGCATTTACCAACCCCAGCGCCTTTCCCCACCTTTTTCCTTAGTGTCTGAGCTCCTGCCCTCCCATCCCATCCATTACACCCCACGCAGACACCAGCACCAATTTACTTGATAAATCCTGCTGCT
The DNA here is from genome assembly GCA_002631895.1 of Agapornis roseicollis. Taxonomy (NCBI): domain Eukaryota; kingdom Metazoa; phylum Chordata; class Aves; order Psittaciformes; family Psittacidae; genus Agapornis; species Agapornis roseicollis. The sequence goes on from NDXB01022437.1 coordinate 78,213, forward strand.
TGTTCTCAGAGGGATGGGGCCGGCCCCGTGCTTTCAGGAGATTAATTTTTGATTTATTGTTGGCTCCAATGATTTATTGCGATCCTTCCCCAGGGAAAAGACAGGGCTGTAAATATTTTACATGCCGCTGGCTGGTGACAAGAAGCATTGCTGGCTGGTAATGGGGTGGATGGGGGATTGGAATCACAGCAGCCTCTCTACTCAATTACTTGCAGGCAACTCCAGGGGTCTGCTGGTCTGCTTGAAGGGAGGCAGAAGAAGGAAAGGATCCCCACCCCATGTTAAACTGTTATCTTATTAACTGAGACAATGGTCTTGGCTTTCTCCACTTGCCCTCGGTGCTGCTGCTGATTGCAATGAATGCAATTTCAAAGCATGGTACAGCCTCGCTGAGAGCACCTTGTGCTCCCCAGTGAGAAACAGAGGCAGCCAATAGGAACTGCATTATAAACCAGGCTGAATAACCACACGGCAACCCCAGGCAAGGCACTGGTGGAACCTTTCTGCTTCTACATGAGACCGCCAAGTGCTCTACAGCAGGAGGTGAGCATCCTGCTTGTCCCAGTCTCACTGGTGGGCAACTGCAGGCCACAAAGGGCAATCATGAGGCTATTTAATGAGCCAGCAGCAGAGTTGGTTCTTCTGACCCAAGTGTCCTGGCCCCAGGGCCCCACTGATTCTTGGGAGAGAACCCAGGAGTCCCAGAGGGGCTTACTTCTGTCAACCATTCAGACAACTCTGGTGCCAAGGAAATGCCCCAAAGCTTCCTTACTTGCCCCCTGCCTGCACTGGCCTCTGCTCTGACTCCGTGGAAGGGTGTGAGGGATCCCAGGGTGGTCTTGAGCATAGGCAGAAGCCCGTGGGGCTCTCTGCTCCTCCCAGGGACATCCGCAAGGTGCTCGCTTGAGGCTGTGCTTGGCGATGCTGTGAGGAGCTGCATCAAAGTGAAGCTGGATGCTTCTCTTAGGGAGAGCAAAACCGGGCAGCACCTCCTGCTGAGTTATACACAGCATGGGAATGGGCTTCCTTTTTAAAGGTGCCTTTCGTGCCCCTCTCCTAAGGTTTGAGACAAGTTAAAGTGTTTAGAGCTTGGGTGCCCCTCAGGGTCCCTCTTTCTGTACACATAAGGATGATGCTCACACACATCAATGACGATAGAGGTGATGGAAGCCGGTTCCTTGACGTTCCCTGATGCAGGATGAGGTTTGTGGCTCTCAGCATCCCACATCCCAGCCCAAACCCCTCACATGTTCTGCAGAGGTGCATGGTCAATATAGGGAATAGCTGGAAATCAGATCGCATCCCTTTGTATTTTGAGAGCTTTCCCATGGATTATCCTTTCTTCTCCGCCAGAGCTGCTGTGCTCAGATCCCTCAGCCCTGTTTGTCTGCAGAGCACTAATCAACAACAGCTATAGGGAGCCCAGCTGTGTCCTGTGCTTCCCCATAAACTTAATGGGGTGTGAAGAGGAAACACACACAGTGCTCGAGCAGGGCTGTGGGGAAGCCGCCTCTTGTTCTCATGCCCTCAGTTCACTCCACTGCGAATTCCTTCACCTGTTTTCATAGACTCGATCATGAAACAGTTTGGGCTGGATACATGGAACAGTGGGGGGATACTCAATGCTGGGATAGTTTTACTCCCACAAAACCCTTCCACCTCCCTTCATTCCTGAGCAAAGCCACCCAAATCCCCCTGTCCCCAGCTCCCTTTGCCACTGGACAGCAAGAGGAGGCTGTTGGCAGGTGGTGACAGCAGGGGTGGCAATCATCCACCAGTGCCACCCATGCAGCATTCCTCCTGCTTGGGTATCTCACTGCAAGGAGCCAGCACTGTGCCCATCACACACAGAGACCCCCAGGCCTCCCCTGCAGGGTGAGGAGGATGTGGTGCCACCATCCCTCCTCCTAAAATCATGCTCAAGGGAATGTTGGTTCCAGCACCATCACCCCCCAGGTCCCAGCTCATCCTGCACCGGAGCATGGTGAGGGCTTTGTACCTTCCTTTGCTTCTCACTTCTTTCCTGAACAGCAAATAAAACCCTTCCCTCCTGCTGTTAGATTGGAATGAAAGGGGAAAAAAGCCCAAACCAAAACAACCCTCCCTAACAATAAGTATCTTGGAGGAGCAAAAACTACCTGGAGCATTGCGGATGAAAGAAGGGCTGATAAATGAAAATGTTGAGGCAGAAAGGCATTAGACAGCACTAGTAATTGTTAATTTGTACTCGGATTTAGTACGAAAGGGCTTTTATTACTTCAAATATGCATTTATTCTGGGTTTCCATTTGGAGCAGTAACACGCAGCTGAGCTTGCGAACCCCCAAGGGATTGCGTAAGAGAAAAAAGAACTCTTTAATGGGTTTTCAAGTCTCCAGTCCCAGCAACCGCTCTTTTTACTTGCTGTTACTGGTTAGAGCAATAGAGCCTGGATCCCAGCAGCGCGAAGGGCTTGCTATTAACTGGCTGGATTCCCCAGGGAAGAGGAGGCACCGCCATGGGCAGCTGCTGGAGGCTCCCGGAGCCTTCCTTGTTGTATGGGGAGAGCAGAGATGCACCAGAGCCAAACTCTGCAGCTGTTGAGCCCCACGTTAGGAGACAGCCCCAGCCCCTGCGGGAAGATGCTGCACCCAACCGGAAAACCCTGGTTATTTGCACTCTGCCACAGGTGGGGGGGGGAGTGAAGGCAGGAACTTATTTGGGTTCAAACCTAAACAGGGGAGGTTTAGGGTAGATCTGAGGCAGAAATTCTGCACCCTGAGGGTGGTGAGACCCCGGCACAGGTTGCTCAGAGAAGCAAGGGGCAGAGGGTTGGAACTGGATGAGCTTTAAGGTCTCCTCCAACCAAACCAGTCCATGATTTGATTTGGAGCAACAGGAGCCCAGCACCCAAACCAGCACCCCCAGACCCCAGCTCTCTGTGACTCCAGGGCCGTTGCTCCCCCTCCACCAGCTTGGTTTTGGCTCTGTTACCCTCCCACCTATTCACGGTTGAATCCCTGCCTGTGCCAAGGAAAGAAGTGGGACCCCAGTGTGTTTTCTCCACCATGACCCCAGTGATGCTTGTGGGTGACTGGACCAGAGGGCTCTGGGGCTTCAGAAGAGGTTTCTGCCATGTATGGATATGTTTTTCCCTGCAAGAAATATTCTGCTTTAAATGGGAATTGATCCGGGGAAGTCTGACAGACGAATACCATAAACAAGATCAGATGAATTTATGACTGTTGTCCCTTGCAGCCTGATAATCAATGAACAGTCGGGGGAAAGATGCTGGAGTGGCAAAGTGCTGGGTCTGTATCAGCAAAAGTAAAAGTCAAGCCAGGCACGGCCGGATGCTTGTAGTTGCCTTTGAGACATGTACGGGCTGGAACATGATTTGATTTGCTGACTGCACCCCGGCCCTGCCTGCACCTCCTCTTGTTTGCAGGTGGGGAGATTGATGAGCAGCTCTTTCCCTGTGGTATTTGCTTACACTTTGCCTCTTAACTCATTATCTGCATTGCTTTAACATAGGCATGTGGCAGCATCTCCTCCAGGATGCTCACCGTGTTTCTTGCCCGTTGCCTGTGCAGGCTCAGCCCGTTGTTGCTGTGCTGTTAATGATGTGTGTGTGTCCTGCAGCTTTATGAGCTCCCATTCTCTCTGAAGATCCCTGTTTTCTTACAAGTCTGTGGCACAGGTTCCCAGCAGGAGGGTTTACTACCTCAATTGCAGGGCTGGGACAGCCTCATCTCAGGCTGGCCCATTAACAAGTAATCACTTTCTCTCCAGCCCAGACTCGGTTGTGTTGGCTTCTCCTATCATTTGCTTTAGCTCGGAGTGAGCACTGAACTGTGTTATGCAGTGTTGGGAATCAGGAACAGAAACCAGCCCATTCCATTGCTGGTTAAGGGGTTTCATCTCATTCAGTCTTACATGGGATGGGGTTGAGCTTGGTCTTTGGGGGATGCGACCCCCTTGCTCTCGGTTGGACTTTTGATTCCCATTCACACCCATGGTTCTCAGTGGCTGCTGAGGGGATATCAGAGTTAATGCCTGTGCAGGTGATCAGACAACCAGAACCACATCTCCTGGCCTTGAAATCCTGTCGGTTAATCCCAGCCTTCACACTTGCTCCACACCAGACCTCTGGGAACCTGGGAGCACCCGGGCCCTGTTGCAAGCATCCTTCCCTGTGCCCAGCCAGCGATAAACATGTCAGAGGCACTAAGCTTGCAAGGATCGATTCCCTTCACAGGAACAACAAAGCAATTTGCTGTCTAGGTCTTGTTCTGCTGTGAATAATAAGCAGCCATGGAAGCCTGGCCTCTGGAACACCTTGTGCACTTGGAATGGGGAAACCATCAGGGACTGTAAAGGCAGGGAGTGGAAAAACAAAGAAAGGGGAAAGGAGGGAGGAGGATTCCAGGCACTGAAGGTCAGCATCATCTCAGATACTTGAATCTGCCAGTGCTGCAGGCAGGGAGCAGTAATGCTGTGGGGTGTAGAAGTGCCTCTGCAGTGGGGAGAGGGCAGTGCAGGCAGTGGTGCTCCCCATGGCCAGCCTGGGGAGCCCAGGTCACTGCTGGGGCTGGGGAACAGCTCCAGTGGTTGCTCATAACCTGACCTTGTGTGAAGCTTCTCTCCTGCAAAGCTTTCTTCTTTAATGAGCCCTCCTCTCCTGCACCAGAGCACGCACAGCCTCACAGGGCAGGGGATGCTGAGTACGGGGCAGGACATCTCCATCCCTGCAGCTCTGTGGGATAAGGATGAAGTCCCAAGGACAGATCTCTTTTGGCCCTCTCCAAAACCACCCTCCTCCATCAGCTGGCCTGTGGCTGGATGGTGCTCAGCTTTGGCCATCTCCCCATGCACAGCCCAGCCTCTGGTCACTGGGAAGGCTGTTGGACTCAGCATCGCCCTGATAGACCACCAAGCACTGCCAGTGATGGAAATGCAAGAGTTCTGTCCTCCTTAAGCAGCTGCACAGCTCAGCAAGTCCCCGCAGTAACAGCCCATGCAGAGGGCAGCTTTGGCCTGGGGCACCCAAGGCCTTGCAGATCCCCCTGCTCCAGGGATGCATCCAAAGCCAGATGCTGGTGCTGCACACACAGGGCCCATGGCATCTGCTCTCCCTCAGATCAGATGCAAAACCAGCTGCTGTTTTCACCAGGTTCTAGGATTAACCCAAAGAGAGAAGGAGAACAAGGAGGGACTCATGCATGTATTGTGCTGTGCATGTTCCCAAGGCCAGGGGTATGAGCCCTGCCCAGGAGCCATGGGAGGCACACTCAGCTCTTTGACAGCAGTATTTTGTCCCTCTTGCTCCCTGGAGTGTTTTCCGCATGCCAACATCAGTCCATTAACATTGAACCCGGCTCTCCTTCCCCTTAGCAACAGCATCAATATTTATGATGTGTAGCTAATGCAGTCTACTTGTATGATTTCTAGGATTCCAGGTGGGAATTCTTTGTCCAAAAGACCTCCAGTACCTTTCAGGCTGCGATGCTGCTGTTCCCCTGAAAAACAAGCACTATGGATCGGTGACCTTTCTTTTACAAGCTATTTGATGCTGCAAAGACCCAGCCTGCAGCTGCTTCTCAGTCAGGAAGAATTGAAGTGGGAATATAGGTACCAGAAACCCACCCAATCCTAATGGCTTTACTTAGGCAGGTTTCTGTAAGTGCCTCGGAAGGACCAAGCCTATTGATTAATAAGCAGATGACCTGACAGGAGGCTGTAGGGAGGTGGGGTCAGTCTCTGATCCCAAGGACCAAGTGACAGGATAAGGGGAAACTGCCTCAAGCTGCACCAGGAGAGGTTTAGATGGAGCTGAGGAAACAGTTCTTCACCCAGAGAGTGCTCAAGCACTGGAACAGGTAGCCCAGAGCAGAGATCCCTTTGGGACTGACATGTGCCAGGCACAGTGCAACCAGTGGGATGTTCCCCTCCTGGCAGCAGTGTTCTGAGCGATGGCCCCGATGCTGACAGTTCTTCCATGGAATTCCCAGCCCCAGGAATGGATGTTTCTATCGGGACACATCCTTTAGACTCAAAGCTTCTCACTGCCCTTTTCTGCCTGGGGCCTCTAGCAGCCAACCCCCAGACTGCAGGTTGCTAAAACCAGCTGAGTGATGATGATGTTCCCGCACTTTTAATTAAAAGCCTGGCATTTACAAATCAAAAATAGCCACACCGGGAGTTTTCCTGCCCTGGTATTTTAAATAATACTTGTTAGTTATTAATTATTCATGATTAATGAGAGCTTTACACATCTTCCTTCCACACAACCCTGGTGAGTCATTTGCTACAGCTGTGAGAGAGCTGCTGGGCTTACTGGCAGCAGTGAAGGTCCTCATCCTTGTGGGGCACCAGGGGAATGCAGCAGGTCTCGACTAATACATGGCCAAGTCATCCCCAGGGAGGGGACCTTTGGTCTGCATAGAGCAGAGGGATGGGAACAGCAGGAGGAGGGAGAACACCTCTGGGGTTTGAGGCCAAAATGCCCAAGTTAAGAGCCTAAAGTTCAGCTCTAAAACATTGACCCCAGGCCAAGGTCTTGCTGGGCTGGGATTCAGGAGTGTTTGGATGTTAACAGCCCTCTGGCCTTCACTCTACAAGGAGAACTGCTGAGGAGCTGCTTGCTGACAGCCCCTCCAGCTCCAGGAGCACATTGTCTTTGTCAGCTCATTTCTTTCTTCCAGGTGACCTTTTCCTGCTGGACTCACAGCGAGGCTTCACCTTTGCCAAGTATTTGTGCAAACTCAGTAGGAAAGGATGCTCCAGTTCCACCGGTGTAACATGGGCCTCCAATGCAATGCAAAGCTGTGGGCAAACTGCCTGAGAGGCAGTGGATGCTGGGTGCTGCACCTGTGGATCGTGCTTTCAGCCCAGCCAAGCAGGTGGGATGCTCTCTGTGCATCCCAAAGGCAGTGGCTTCCTCTGCTGCAGCTCGCTTGCTGCAGGGTTCCTTGCCTACATCATTGCTTGTGTGGTTCCAGTCCTGTTGCTGTTTGCTCCATCCTCCTGTCCAGCAAGTGTGCTGGCAGCGGAAATTGGTGTTGTGCTGCAATCTAGTGGTGTAGTGCATGGAACAGGTTCACAGCAGTCATTTCAGGCTGAAGATAGGCTCCCAAACAGGTTTTCCAGGCTTTAACAGGTGAAGGCTGACTTCTGCAGAAGCTGGTACTTGTGTCCCTGTGCTCTGTGCTAACAGTTCCTCCATCCACTGATGAAAACGAAAAATGATGTCCACTATTCTTTATAATAAGCAATAGAGATGGATGCTGCACAAGACACATGATGCAGAAAGGTGTTTCAGGAACCATAACCTTTGAATTGTGCCATCTGGAGAGTGCTGGAGTCCTTTAGGATTGTGATGGGGGGATGTTACTGATTTCTTGCACCATGAGCAGCTGTCAAGAAAAATCAAAGGTGATAGAAGCTGTCCTGATCTTTAGCAGCTGAGCAAGCTCCTAATCCTCTGGCAGTAAATAAGTGCATTGGGGCAGTGGGNATCCTTTAGGGTTGTGATGGGGGGATTTTACTGACTTCTTGCACCATGAGCAGCTGTCTTGTATTAGAAATCAAGGTGATAGAAGCTGTCCTGATCTTTACCAGCTGAGCAAGCTCCTAATCCTCTGGCAGTAAATAAGTGCATTGGGGCAGTGGGTGTCCCTCATTTTCATAGGGGATTTTGCTGGGTGGGATGTGGAGGGGAAAGGTAAAGAGAGGTTTTGGGGGGATTGTTCTCCTCTTCATTTCCACCCCTGCTTGGGACCCAAGGAGCTACAAGGGAATGACCCGATTCAGCTTTCCTTTAGCTTTGTTTTCATCTTCTTCCCATTCCCTTCTGCGAAATGGAAAGCTTTAAAGGACAAGTGAGCACAGGGATGTGATGGGGACCTGCCTGGCCCTGGAAGGAAATGCTCCTCGGGGAAGGGAGGGCAAACACTGGGCAAAGCTGCCTGGACTCTTGTGTGTGTGAGGGTGAGACCTGTCTGGAAAGAGCAGTATCAGAGCAAAGCTTTGTTCACATTGAGCTGCTTGATATTTCCTGGTGTTGGACACGGGGTTCTCTGGAATGCCTGGAGCTGTGCAGCAGAGGCTTCAGAGGGGGGACCTGCCATGCTCTGCTCTCGTGTGTGCTGGTGTGCCCATGGGCTCCTCTCTGGGCTGTCCCGAAGTGGGCTCCCTGCAGGGAGCATTCCAGGCCTGGGGCTGCAAACAGTGCAGAGGGATTTGACCCAGAGTGGGGGCTATTAGAGGGAAAACTCAGGGAAACAACTGCTTTGGGATGCTGCTTTGGAGGATTGCTTGGATGTACAGCTGTGGCTGAGGGCTCATAGAGTCCCAGCCTGGTTTGTGTTGGAAGGGACCTTAAAGCTCCTCCAACTCCAGCCCCTGCCATGGACAGGGACCCCTTTCACTGGAGCAGCTTGCTCCAAGGCCCTGTCCAATGTGGATTTCTGACTTGGTGCGGGTCCTTCCACCCACAGACCCGGCTCAGGTCCTCCGGCTTCTCTCCTTCACTGCACCCAGTGACTCGCACGCTGCCATCCTCCTCTGCTCCTGGGCCCGCGGTGCGCGCACACAGGCTCTGGGTGAGCCACGAGCGGCACCGCGGCGGGGTTGGTCGCTAAACCCCATCCTCTCCAGCAGGGAAGCGCCGTCGGGCTGCAGATGGCAGCACCGGATAACGGACGGGCTGCGGCCGCTCCTGGGCATGGCCGCCGGGGAGGAAACGGGCTCGTGGGTGCCTGCATCCTTCTGCGGGCGCAGAGGGGCGGTGCTGCTGGCAAGGGAACACCGAGGTCTGTGGGGTTGGATGCTCCTGAATGGGATCATGGAATCCCAAACTGGTTTGGGCTGAAAGGGACCTTAAAGCTCGTTCAGTTCCAGCCCCTGCCACGGGCAGGGACCCCTTCCATAGAGCAGCTTGCTCCAAGCCCTTGTGTCCAACCTGGCCTTGAGCACTGCCAGGGATGGGGCAGCCACAGCTTCTCTGGGCCATCACCCTGGGCCAGCGCCTCAGCACCCTCATAGCAGAAGGACCCCTTCCCCTTTTAATCATTACCTAGCAAGTCTGTGCTGTGCCATGTGCTAGCAGTGGCTGAGCAAAGGCAGGAGGAGTGTGTTTAAATGCCAGTCCTGGTTTTAAATCCTCTGTGCCAACACTGAAGAAAAGTGCAGGGCATTAGGGAGGCAAGATGGGAAGAGCTCCGTGTCCTGGGCTCATAAATAGGGAAGCACAGACTGGCTGTGACAGCACCATGATTTATGTCATAGGGGCAGGCGAAGCTGCTGCTCCATTAAAACCAAGTGCCTGGGCTGTGAATCCATCACTAGCTTTTCCTGAGAGGCTCAAGTGTCATAGCAGGGAGCCCATGAATCCATCTTTCCAAGTACAAATACTTTAAGGCTAATCAATACTTTTTTGTCCAAAAAGATTGGTTGGAGGAGAGGAACTCATCTAATTTCTCCTTATTGACCATTCCCTGGTTAACCACATTAATTTGATTGCAGTGGATCCCTAGGGAGACAGCAAAGAAAGGGACCCTCTATGAGCTCTTGAGTGAGGACAAATATCCGAGTGGATCTGGCAAGGAAGGAGCACACAAGGGCTGTGTCAGGAGCCAGCCCCTCACCTCCCATGGCTGGGCTCTGCCTTGCCGGAGGTCACAGATATCTGTTTGTATGGGGCATCCTTTTAGCCCAAGCACATGCTTGCTGCAAAACCCCAAGCACCCAGGCCCAGCTTCATGCTGGTTTTAACCAGTAACTGTCCCAGTTGTATCTTGCAAGTAGCGGATGTGATTTCCACTGCTCTTGGAATCAGGTTTTGTGTTCCTGCATCTCCTACTCCATGGGAAACCTACATTGTACAGCTTCTTTTCCAGATCCATGGAGGGAGGTTCTTTTCTCTGGTGATCCAGGACACACATTTAACTTCTGACATATGAATTTTTCACTGGCTTTCATGGGATGGTGGCACTTGCAAATGCATCATTGGGATCTCAAAGCTTTCTTTGATAAACCCCTAAAGGGCTTGAATATATATGTTGTGCATCAGCATGTTTGATATGTGTTATCACATGGTCTAGGGCGAGGTGTCCCTGCCCATGGCAGGGGGGTCAGAAATGGATGCTTTAAGGTCCTTTCTAACCTTAATTATGCTATGATTCTATGTTGTCTAGAATATGTGCTAGATCAACACGGATCAGTGTGTTGCTAGAGCAAGTGCCTATATTAGTTTAAGTTTCACAGCTTCAGCAGAACATTTGCTGTGCAATAAGATGCAGGGCGATGGAAGTGGCTGCTCTTGCTGTGAGTGCTTCCTGCGGGGGGAAGGCTTTAATTAAACTGACATTCCTGATAACCAAGTCACCAAAGAGATGCCCGGGTTGGGATCTTGGCAGGAGCAGGGTCACTCCATGGGGAGCGTGCCCATGGCAGGGAGCCACCAGCAAGCACCTTATCCAGGGCTGAGGGTGATGCTGCTGCTCCTCTGCAGCAGCCCCGAGCGTGCGGAACCCCCCGGGGCCGGTGCTGCAGGCGGGGAAGGGCCGTGACCGGGTCACTTGTCCTCTCCTACCCCAAACCCCTGAGCTGGGCTTTGCCCCCCCCCCCCCCCCCCCCCCCCCCCCCCCCCCCCCCCCCCCCCCCCCCCCCCCCCCCCCCCCCCCCCCCCCCCGGTTTATGGCCCTGGGTTGTGCTTTAGTGCCCGCGGGAGCTTCCTGGGGGTGGCTCAGGCGGGAGGGCGGAGCCGGGGCTGCAGCTGCTAATTACGGGCACCGCTAATGAACCTCTCCCCACTCCCCGCTCGCTCCTGCCTTCCTCCCTGCCTCCTCCCGGGGCGCGCCCGCCCGCCAGGGAGCGCGCAGTGCGGCGCGGCCGCGCTCGGGAGCGCGCAGTGCGGCGTACGGAGCCCGGCTGCGGCGAGCCCCGGCGCTCCCGGAGCAGGTAAGCGGGGAATGGGGGTGCTGGGATGTGGGGCGCTCCCTGGGGATGCTCGGGTCCTTCCGGCAGCGGCACCCCCGGGGCAGGGCTGGGTGTGGGGCGGGCTGGCTCAGCACCAGCAGCATCATCATTGCGGGTTTGGGACCCGCTGCCTGCAGGGTCTCCCCCCCTTATTTTGTTCTCCCCGGCAGGAGCCGCATGCGAGGGGGAACCGGGTACCGGGCATGTGACGGGATTTTTACTGTTACGTCATGACATCGTGTCTATGCGTGGCGATAATATTCCGATATGTCAGCTCGGGGAAGGGGGTCGTATCCCGGGTAGAGACCCTGGTGGGATAGGGCACGGCTCGGTCCCCAGAGGAGCAAAGCTCGCCCTGCGGGGCGGCCGCACATTGATGCTTCCCTCTCGTGGATTTTGGGGTGGATTCGTGTTCATCTGGAACATCTTGGGCTAGGAAAACGCATCCACGGCCTCGTCTGGAGGCCCCTGGGGAAGCACCGGGCTGGGATGCTGCGCTGGAGGGAGCCGGGCCCCGCCGCGGGTGGTGACTGCGTGTTTCCCATCTGCCTGTGCCCGCAGAGGAGCTCCCGGACATCGATCAGGCTTCTGGAGGTGGGGGAAAGTGCTGAATCATTTGTACTGCCGGCTGTCCGGGCGGCTCAGCCTTTCCCGACCCCAGGAATGGGCTGCAGGAACCGAGGGATGCTCTGCGGGGGGAGCGTGGCCTGCAAGAGGTACCCGTTGGCTTGAGCGCGCTGTGGCATCTTCCTCCGTGGCCTTAGCTGCTCCTTGGAGGACGGGGCGCAGAGAAGATGCAGCGCTTGCGGCGAGGCGAGGCCTCCGGGCATGGGGTTGCGGGGAGGAACGAGGAGTCGGGAGGTTTCGTCTGGAAAATCGTCTCTTCTGCCATGGGAAGGGCCCGGGGCTCGCTGCTGGGGCAGGGTCTGCTTTTGCCTTTGCTGTGCTGCCTTTGAGGTTCTTTTTCAAGGTCAGGTCCTTGGAAGTGCTCCTGTGGAGCACTTGTGAAAGTCAAATGGGGATGTTTCTGAATGCTTTTTGACAGAGGGGCAGGGGAAGGTGAATATTGCAGGAAAAACCGGGATGCTGCCAGGCGGAGCGGATGCCTGGCTGGTTTAAGATGGATACTGTGGCGCTGTCAGAGTTTCAGTGTTTCCGGGGTGCTCCCAGCAGGTGCTGAGGACAAAAGCAAGAATCCAGTGATTCTTATTGCCATGCTGCCTCCTTTCTTGTTGCCTGTGTTCCTGTGAAATACCCCCTTTGGCAGCAGGGCTAAATTGATCGGCAGCATGACTGCTTTGTTTCCCCGAAAACTTCTTTGCAGGAGCTTACCTTGAGAGATAATGGCTCCAATTCAGCATCCAATCGTATTTAACGGCTGGGGCTGGGCCCTTGCTGACTTCCCTTTTTGTGTAGCTGTAACACGAGTACAACATAAATAATGCATGGAGGGCTGCGGGAGGATGGGCTCGAGGTGTTAAATTTGAAGATGGACTTTGCTTCTAGGGGTTGAGGACTGGGGACCGGCTTGTCTTGTTTGTAGGATGGAGCCGGTAGTAACAAAGCTCCATCATCATCCTCAGCGTCTCGCCATGGGTTACTGCTTTGTGTTGCCTTGGCTGTGGCTCGGGGCCTGATTTAAACTTAAGTCAGTCAATCCAATCATCTCTTCTCTTGGCTAATGATTAAATGGGAAATATCCCAAGCTCTCAGAAGGTATTAACTCATAATGAATTATTTGCTTTGCTGTGATCTAATTGTCTTCATCTTCATGGGTCTTGTGTAGAAAATCAATGCTGCTGCTGGCAAAGTGCCACTGCAAAGGCTTTCTGCAGCGCCCAAGCATCAAAGATGGTCAAATAATGTGAATAACAGCAAGAAACAAGATCTCTGTCTTTATACCAGAGCTCCTGCCTGAGATCCTGTGGGAAGGCTGCTCACATGAGACCCCTGTGTGCAGGTCTTCACCTGGTTGTATCCCTCTTGGAAGGATGGCACTGAGCATGGGTGAGCTGTGAGGTGCAGGGTGAGCAGCAACGCATCAGGGACTAGAAAAGGAAAGCTGTAAATGCAGACTCAGCTGCTGGCGATTCCTGCTATCATGGGAGTCAGAGTGGACATGGACAGGAGGCAAAGGGACCTTTGCTGGTGCCTAGTCCAGGTAGATGGGAAATGGTAACTGCATGGCTGCTAAAGTAGTTTAACCGGGGGCTGGAGCAGCTCTGCTCTGGAGCCAGGCTGAGAGAGCTGAGCTGGGGCAGCCTGGGGGAGAGAAAGCTCCTGAAGGGGAAACCTGAGAGCAGCTCCAGAGCCTGAAGGGACTGCAGGGAACCTGGAGAGGGGCTTGGGACAAGGGCCTGTAGGGCCAGGACAAGAGCTGGAACTGGATAAGCTTTAAGATCCGTTTTTCCACTGAAAGGATTTTTACTTCCATTGCGTGTTTTAGGCCTGGTCGGGTGACCCAGTGTCCTTGGGAGAAGGCTCGGTGGGTGAATTACTCCTAGGTACCAAGGAGTTGCCAGACTTGAATCCTCTCTCCATTCCCCTCATCTGTTTAACCCCCCTGAGCAGAAATGTGGTAGTTATGGGGGGGGTCTCTACCAAACGGTGCCTTGATAAACACCAATGCTTGTAGAAATGGAGCCTCCCTGGGCAGAAGGAGGGCCTGGACAGGGTACCCAGAGCTTCAGAGAGTGCCGGCTCCATCTTATTCTTGGTGTGCTCTAATAAGGAGCTCAGAAGGAAAAGTTTGCACTGCTTGTTCAGGTGAAGGAAAGATGCAGCTGAGTTGAGAAGGTTTAAATCCATCCCAGTTTACACTGCGTGTCTCCATGTCCTGCACAAAAAAAAACACAGGTTTTATTTGAATGTGAATAAAGCAAAACCTGGAAGGAGATTTTAGAAAATCCAAGGAAGAAACTGCTGGTAATTCCTCATTGAATCTTCCCAGTTGCCTGGGTTTAGTTTGCCCTTCCCAAGATATTCCCTTGTATCTCAAACCCAAGCAGGCAGCTCAGACTCAGCATTGCATTGCGGGGTTAGAGCTGTTGAACAGCTCTGGCAAACCTTGTTGGGGAGGTCTTGCTTGTCTGTCTGCCTCGGGTAACTCCTTTAAGAACTGTGAATGCTGTGGGATGACTTCTGCTCTCTCCCTCCTGCTGAAGCAGCTCAGACCTTGGTTTTTCTACCTTTGCTGTCCAGGATAATTGTTGTGTAATTGAAGGGATCCAGCTCAGAATGAACTCGGAGTTGTTGCCAAGCAAAATAATCCCCTTCCTTTTTCCTCTTTAAATCCAGATCTGCAAGAAAGCGTTCTGTGTTGTCCTGGATTAAAACAGAGGAGGATTTAGACCTCAGCTCTGCTTATAGGGATCACCATCCCTTGTTAATAAGATAGGAGGAGAAGGATTAACAGCTGAACAAGTAGCAATGCTTTTGTGTGGCTAAACAAAACACAAGATCCCAGGGATGCTGGGCAGGGACAAGTCTTTCTTGAGCTTCTTGAGCTCACCTCAGTTCAGGATCCTTTGGATCCCATCCTCTTGCTGCTGTGGCAGCCTGGTGCTGTTATTCTCTCTGCACAAGGTGAACCTGGAGGTTTGCTTGAGTTCCTGGCAGGCTTTCTGCTGCTTTATGCCTCTTTGGCAGTAGATTTTGCTGTCTTCCAGCATGAGGGCTGATGGGTTCTTACAGACCTTCTAAGTCACAGCAAGCAGATACTGTCTCGCTGTCAGCCTGCATTGCTCCTGACATGCCCTGGCACAGACGGGCAGGGCTGGCAGCTCAGTGTAAGCCGGGAGGAGGATGGGGCTCACCTTGACTCTGCAGAAAATGTGGTGCAATCCCCTTTCTGCTGTGAAATGTTCACTTTTCCTGCTCGTCCCAGTGACCTCAGGAAGCTCCAAGTTAAAAGGGAATGTGGGGTTTCCCAAATGGAGGAGACCACCAACTACGGCACTGACCTGTTGCTGTTTGTAGCTCCTTGAGAAGTGGCTTCTGTGTTCTAGGGGTTATTCAGGGAGCTGTGGTGTTGACCAAGCATCCAGACCCTCTGTTTAATTTGCCTAGTGTCCTGCATGTGTTGAGTGCAGCAGTAGGATGGACATTTCTCCACTTGAAGACTTTTCTTTCCCTGTAAGACTCAGGAACATGGTGTAGTGCTGGACTTGGCAGCATTAGGTCTATGGTTAGACTCAATGATCTTAAAGGTCTTTTCCAACCTAAATGATTCTATGGCTCTATGTGTATTTACACTGAAAACGCAAATCAAACCGCAGCTTCAAGGTCCCTTCCTACCCAAACCAGGCTGGGTTCAATGAGCCTATGCTTGAAGGGTGATTTACCACTGAGGAGGAGTGAAACCGCTGCGGGTCAGGGAGCTAGGAGCATTGGTGGGTGGGAGGACACAATCTGCCTCTCTCCAGGGTGCTGAACCCCGCCTGGGGGTGGCGGAGGCACCCCGGGCTCCACTGCTATCCCTGCCTACGAGCTCCCTGATGCTCCTTCTGTCCCTGGTAAAGCGAAGGGACAACAGGCATAGGTTGAAACAAGAGGATGCAAGGGAGAGGCATGAACCCCTCATCCCCAGCCTGGCTCTCAAGCAGAGAGGCTGGGGGGTCTCCACCCTTGTTGGATGAGCATTTTAAAGGCCCATCTGGATCAAACCCTGAACAACCTGGTCTGACCTTGTAGCTCATCCTGCTTCCAGCTGATGGCTGTACTAGGTGACCTGCTGTGGTCCCTCCCAGACAGAAGTGGCTTGTGATCCTATTACCTTAAAGGTTTTCAGCAGCAGGAAGCAAACCAACCTGCTCCCTCTTTGCATCACTTTGTGAATCCTTTCTGCTGTACAAAGATCAACTTCCCATCCTGGGAAGCTGCTTTTCTTGGATGTTCACAGCAGTTTTTATTGTCTATTCACAGGGGCAGGAGGGAGGGAAGGAAACTGCAGCATTCCCTTCTCACACAACAAACTGAGAAGGTGAAGGCCAGCCCTGACCCTTGACTTGCTTCTGGAAGCTTTACCCAGTCTGCTCAGTTAATGAGGAGCTGCCTGTGCTCTGGTGTGTGAGTGGTGGTGAATGTCATTATTCCTCAAGCTATTTGGATGCTTAGGACTTGGAGCCAGCCTGCATCTTGTTCCGCAGGCTCTGAACAGTTCCACAGGAGGGTATGGTACCACCAGCCACCTCATGTTTAATTACACAGCCCTGTTTGTGCCAGCTGGGAGAGTTACGAATATGCCTAACAGCACAGCATGGCTCTGCAGTTGATAAAGACACATCTGTACGCTGAGCTGCACCCTCATTGAGTTAAGGGCCTAGAAAAAGCTCTCTTTCTTGCTGTCACTTAAATGGTGTCAGGATTTGTGAAATTTGCTTTCAGATTCTTACCAGACCCAGCAACAAAGGCTGCTTGTTGCAAGCTCATTGGTTTCTGTTCCAGTCCCTGTGACGTGTTCACAGATGTGTGCAGACAAGTGGGAGGGAGGAGAGGGATGGAGAACCGAGGCTTTGTAGCCATGCACATGTGGCAGCATGCATGGGACCCCTCAGGCCAGCCCTGCTTTCATGATACATCTGGCATGGCCCAGAGCATGCTTTGGCCCTGTCCTTCTGAGCAGTCTGTAGCTGAGCTGCAAGCCCTGCAGCACCGGTGAGCACTTAACTCTCGGCATATTGTGACTTCTCCCATAGCCAAGTGTAGCCAAATCAGGTTTGATGCCCTCTGCAGTGAAGCTGTGGGTGTGAGCGTGCACTGGGAGCAACCTCTTGAAAACCACCTCCAATCACCCCAGTAAATTGATCTTCCTGTTTCCTTCCTCCACTGCATCTGTAGCAAACCTGGACTGTAGTAAAGAATGTCCTGAGACTGAAATCTCTATTGAAGCAAAGTGCTCCTTCCCTTGAGCCAAAACTGAATTGGAGCTAATTCATACATGTATTATTGGGCTGCACTTATTAGGAGACAAACGTGTACAATAGAAGTGTCCTTCAAAATGCTGTGTTGCATGTCACAGCCTGACATGTTATTGACAGCTCTGCTATCCAGATGCCAAGGCCCACAGGGTTTTATTTCCCAGCCATAGCAGCAGCTGGGTCCACAGCCATATATTTTGGTTGACCTCACCCGAGTTCTCCTGGCCATGCTGACAGCTGTGAGGCTAATCTGGCTTGAGCCCAGTAGGGCAGGCTTCTCTCTAACACTGGGTTTCATGGGCTCTGGGTTCCTTGTCTTCCTTTCCAAGTAGACCATCTCCCTGTAGGGCCTTGGGTTTGGGATGGAGGTGGGACTGGATCTTGTGAGCACCAGGAACTGAGCTGGGGATCTTGTGCTTTCTAAGTATCCCTGGCAGGCTTTTTACCCAGGAGATGACTGTGTTTGCTCAGCTGTGCTGCTTCTTGCTCCCCCTCTAACCTGTCTTGCAAGACAAACAAAGCTGAATTATGCTTATGTTCATAAAATGGCCCTGCTCCACGATGCACATTAATATGTTTAAAAGACTTCTTTACCCCAATTAAGAGAGGAGTTAGAGACTTGTATGAGAATAAATGAATCTCTGATTACAGAGCTTGGATCAAGCGCTGCAGAAACAGGTTAAATTCAGCAGGGTGACTGGGATTGTCCCTCCTGGGCAGGGAGGGCACTTTGAACTGCATGAATAGGAACTGAATGCCGTGAGTCTCAGCTCTCTTACTGGCATCCGATTGTTCCCAAAACCCTTTTATCCTGGGAATTCACTACCTGCTCTAGATGCTTTCCCAAGAGCAGGTTTGCGATGGGAGCTATATAAATACACACACAATATGATGGTCCTTATGGAAATTAAACTCACCAGAGCACTGGGAGGTAGGGCTGGGGGGAAGGACATGGGCTCCTGATTGAAGCAACCCGTCAAAGCAGGAGAGCCTGAGAATGAGCTTTAAATAAGTGTATTGCTTCCTAGACTGAGCAAACATATAATTAACAATAAGATAACAGGGTGGCTCTACAAGGCACCTAATTGCATTTTCAAATGTCAGCTTGTCAGCTCTGATCTAGTCTTCGTTCAATCTGGGCTTTGCCAGAGCAGTGTCTGGTTTTAAATGGCATTTCCCTCTCCTGGCAGCAAGGAAAGATCTTCTCCTTCCTTATCTCTGGAAATCTCCACTAGCCCAGCTCCTGATTTGCTTCCCCTTAGATGTGGTTGCATTGCTAGGACCTGCTATTAGTCCACTGGGTAATACCGACAGTCTTGATAGGGCAGAAGGAATCACACCCCAAGCAACAGGAGACTGTCCTGCAGGCTGCAAGGCCTTGCAATAGCCTGAGAAAGTCTTGCAGGCACTTTCCTCTTACTGCAGGGGATGAGATATTATCACAGTGAGTGCAGACATCTGTGCCCTGAGCTGGATCCAGGTGTCCGGGGTTCCATGTGCTTTATGAGGTAGGCTTCTGTTTGCTAATGTCAAGGCAGGAGCTGGCTCCCAGCAGCTCCATGGCAACAAGGGGGATTGCTTCATGGGAAGACAATTGTGCCACACTGGCAACTTGCTGACTTTGCTGATAGGTGGTTGAGAAACCGTGTGCTCTGCTCTTAGTGCTCTGTGTGCTTTAAACTGCATCAGTCTAAGGTGAATGATGGTGAAGTGTTTTGAGCTGCTTTGCTGGAGCATTGATGTGCACCAGGATTGAACCAGCCAGGCAGGAACCCTTTGGACAAGACCTTCTCCAGCAGAAGGAGTGGATAAGAAGTAAAGGAGAAACTGAAGTTCCCTGTAAGTGTTTGGTCTGTGGGTGCCAGATATCACTGCAGGTGTGTGGGTACCTTGGCAGCCAAGGCTCAGGCTCTGTGGAGAAGGCTGGTGTGTGTGACCGCAGGAGTGGGGAAGGAGCGCAGGGACAAGGAGCTGCCTCCCCACGTCAGGGAGCTTCTTCCCTGGTTCCCACCCATGCAGGGAGCAGCAGCACAAGGGCTGCTGTCGTGGGAGGGAGCTTAACTCGCACTGACCAGCGTGGCTGTATCATGGGCAGGGATTAGCATCACGCTCCTGTCTGAAGCAGGCAGCAGAGCTGTGGTGTCAGCTCCAGGAGCAGAGAGCAGGCAGCAGCGTGTCACTTGCACTCAGTGCAGCCGGGGACAGGGCCCTCCCCGCTTGACCAGCGAGTCACCAGTGCTGTGCTCCCCCCTCGGGCTGTGATAAGTGGGGAAATGGCACTAATGAACTCAGTGTCTAATCCCTGACGTGCTCAGGCAGGGGTGATGTGGCTTGACTCAGGGATGGCTTTGCCTGCAGTGGCAGAGAGCATCCATGGGGCTAACGCTACCTGGTTCAGGCTTGCAGGTTGGAAAGAGCTTTGCATTAATGTGTGTAGTTACCCTGGGGTGAACCAGTCATTTAGATGCCCTGCCTCAGTTTCCCTATAGGTAGATAAGGAGGACTGCCCATGCTGCAGGGACTGGTATGTGTGTTCTTCTCATGTCAGGAAACCTTGAGGCCCTAAGCACCAAGTAGTTATTCTGTGGGCTACTGAATGCATTAAATCACTGCTGTCACCTGGTTCAAGTCAACAGATGCCCATCAGTTTGCAATAAATCCTGGTTCTCAGTCAGAAGGAGCTCTTGCAAAATAAATCAGTGAGGGCAAACAGCAGGGATGTGGTGTGTGCTCAGCCATGGAATTTACATCCCAGAAAGCAAAACAAATGCTTATCTACAACGGAAATGCAGTTTCTGTCTGTTGTCTGGTAAAAAGGGGCTTGTTGAGCTGTGCTGGAGATGCTCTTGGTATTGATTCCAAGCAGATGCTGTGATGGGGAAGGCAGATGGGTCCAGTCGCCACTGCCCACAGGGGCAGCTGCACTATGGGGCTCCATGTGGAGTGGGTCCGAGGGTCCAGATTCAGCTTTTCTTCATAAGCTTGTGGTGGGAGAGGGGATGTGCCTTGGGGATAGTGCAGTTCTTGTCTCTGCAAGTGAATCTGACACCTGCCTGAAGTCCTGACTGCTCAGTGTAAGCCTGTAAGAAATCAATGGGATTTCAAGTGTCCGGAAAAGAGAGCACTGCTCATCTTCCCTGGAGAGCCTTTATTCATCCTCCTTATTCCCTGTATCCCAGACCTGCAGCCTGTGCTGTCCCCAGCTTCAAGCAATAAAGGTGTTGCACTGAGTTAATCCCCAGCAATTTCATTCATCTCCAAGCAGGGCTGCATTGTTGCTGGCAGCCAGCCCTGTTTCTGACCTCCTGCCACTGTTTTCTGTGGCAGGACTGAGGCCACCCCTCTGCCAGGCTCTGCATCTCCTCCTCTGTGCTGCTGGAAGGTGCTGGCTCTCCCCTTGGCAGCCAGCATCAGCTGTGCCGGGACACTGCTGCCTGCAGTGCTGGCAGAGCCCTGCTGATGCCTGGAGCCCTAGGGAGAGCAGAGCTCCAGGATGATGGTGCTGATGTGCGCTGTGCATCCCTTTGTCCTCCTGGGCTATTTGTGTTGTTCAGGTCAGGAAAGAGGCTGTCAGCAAGGATTTGCTGTCCCACCCTGTGGGCTCAGGGTAAAGTCACTGGGAGGTGGCACACGGGTTCTGCAGCTCCAGCAGCCACAGCCTCATAGAGAGGTGCAGGCAGAGCCCAACCTGCTCCAATCCTGCACAGGGGAAATGAAGATGCTGGGCACAGTGGTAAGACCAGGCCTTGCAGTCATCTGGCAAGATTCAGTGGCTCTGTTTAGGTGTATCCCTGCCTCTCGTTTGATCTCTTTGGTATGGTGATGGCTTAGCTGATCTGCAATAGGCAGTCTTTGCAGATTAGAAGTAATTCAGTTTTTAAACTCGGATCTTGTATCTCATCAGTGTTTATTTCTTAAGAGGCCGAATCATGTTTTAATTTCACCAGATAGGGAAAGCATTGCTTGAATACAGGGGAAACCAGAGAGAGGTAACTGGTCAATAAGTAGCAATGTGGCTTATGGCTTCAAATCCCAAGGTCTGGTCCTGCTCACACAGTCCCATTGCATCTGATCCCTTTATCCTTCTTCCTTCCAGCCCCACTCTAATTTCCGAGTGGTTTGAAATCTGTGTAGCTCGCCCCAGGTCACTAATCCGGATCATCAGGGCTGGCTCTGTCCTTAGGCCAGCAGCTGCTCTGGGGTAATGAGAAATAGAGAGAGCAGAGCCGAACTGAACTCAGTTTGTGGTGGTTGTGATGCCCTTTCATGCGGGAAACTGAGGAGCGCTGTGCTTCTGATGAAGTGAACTGTCACCAGTAACCTTGTGATGGGCTGCTTGAGGCTTGAAGGTGTTAGAATGGCAATGGCTGCTGAAGGAAGTTCCGCAGCACTGGGGGTGAGTTCTGTGCCCTCACTGGGGGATGGAAGAACACATCCCTTGGCATACACCATCCAGTGGGCATTGGCACCAAACCCTTGGGAGCCAGGAAACAAGGGGGATGTTGCTGTGTTTGCTCTGAAATATCAGGTTCTGGGTCCATTTGATCCTTGGAGGGCACCTTGGGGAGCAAGAGGCTTGAAGAGCTTGCTCAAAAAGGTGTCATTTGAACCACCCATGGGGATTAGTCCTCTTGCACCAAAGCTCCCCTGTCCCTGGAGGGCAACCAAGACAAAAAGACCTCCACTCTACAGCATTTAATCAGGAAAACGGAGATATCATTCTAATAGGATGGTAATGAAGTTGTGGGTCAGATTGGTCGATCCCTTATTTGAAGCTGCAAAGGGGATCTTTGTGTTTTAACTTGGGTTTATCGCTTCTGTTCTTGCCTGATTAGTTGTAATCTTTTGCCGTCCTTCACTGGAAGCTCCCTCTTTTATTCTCAGCAAAAGTCTATCCCTAAGTTTATATAGGATCCTCCAGGGAAATCAGGCCACCTCTATTTCATTTAGTGACTTCAGACAATTAACCTAACAAAGATTCCTCCCTCCCTCCCCTCCTTTCCCATCTGTTTCCTAATTGCCACTGGATCTGGGATACACGTGCAGACTGTGCCCATCTCTTAAATCAAATCGCCTCCCTGCAATGCATTGGGGTTGCCTCTTTAAAAGCTGTGTCTTGCTGCTGGGAACGCAGTAAAACCCGGATGTACCCCGGGGTGAGTGTGCCCCAAAAGGGTCTGAGGTGCAGAGTTGGGTATGTTTTCACGACAGAGCTGGAACAGCAGAGTCACCTCTCATTCTGGATCAGAAAGTCATCCGGTGACTTGCATCCTGGAGGTCTCACCACTCCTTCATAAGTGCTCATATGGCTCATCCATATCCACATGGCTCATCCAGAAGAAGTCTTTTGGACGAGGGAAGCATTTCTGGGAGAACAATCTCCTGTTTCTCTGGTTAAGAAGGGCCACTTCCCCTCCTCTTCCCCCCAGTGCCCTTGGACATGCTGTGTGTCCTGCCTGCCCCATCCCACTTCCTCCAGAGAGCCCTGGGATGCCAGCGAGCTCTCCCTTCCTGTAAGCACAGGCCCTGGGTGATGATGGTGAGGCTGTGCTGGGGTTACTGGGAGGAGAAGTGCTCTGCAGTGGGGCTCAGGGTCTGTGTGGGAGCCGCTGCCTGCGTAGTGCAGGGTTTGCTGCAGCCTTTGGCTCTCACTGCAGAGCCGCAAAGGACCACACGCTCCAGGTCCAGGCTCTGCTGGCAGTGTCCAAAGCCAGGTTGGATGGGGCTTGGAGCAAGCTGCTCCAGTGGAAGGTGTCCCTGCCCATGGCAGGGGTTGGAGCTGGGTGAGCTTTAAGCTCCCTTCCAACCCAAAATGCATTGTGAGCTTCTCCCTTTCCGCCCGCCCTCTGCCCTTGTCCTCACCCTCTCCTTCACCTCCCTTCCTCCCTGCGCTGTGCTCTGAGCCGCTGTGTCTACACCGGGGGGGGGCACAGTGGGGAAATCCCGTTCCCGTCTGAGTGCTCAGCCCACGCTGCCGGCGAGTGGGAAGGAGCTGAGATGCGTCTGCGTGTCCCCGTGCTGGGAATCACCCCAATTCCCGGCTGTGCCGCGTCCCTCTGCACCCCGGAGCCGCCCTCCCTGGGACCCAGAGCCTGGCTGGTAGAACAGCGCTGAGCTGCAGGAGACACAGTTAATTATACGCAGGGCAGGATGGTTCAGGCTCTGCTGGAGCCTGCTGGGAGGTGATTATCCTCTGCCCGGCTCGGGATGCCTTCGGTGTGCTGCGATGCTCCAGGAGTTAAAGCCACAGCTGCTGCTGCTGGGCACTGCACAAGGCCCTGGGACGGTCCCAGCAGCGGTGCCGGTGATGCAGTAAGTGATTCAGCACAACGCGGGAGTGAAGTGGGGCTGGGGAGCAGGCAGCTGCTTTGCTCCGTTTGCTTGTGCTTGTGGTGGGGGCACAGGATGGATGAGGGTGTTTTGGGGGGCTGGCGTGAGCCCATGCACGTCCCAGCATGCAGCAGCTTGAGGCAGGGCACCCTGCACCCAGGTCTCAAGGGCGGTTTGGGAGCAGGCAGGGTTTCAGAGGCGTTGGGAGCTGCTTGGCTCTGCAGTGTGCTCTGCGCTCTCTGCACTGGGACCAGGCGCTGGGAACTCACAGGGAGTTTTCCCGTTCTGCCAGCAGAAAGGAAGGGAAGCCCATGCGATCCGAACTTGTTCTCTCAAACGTGGGCCAGAATCCTCCTTGGCTTGTGACTGGAGGGGTTCACGCTTCTTGGGGTTCCTCTTGTACCTGGCAATAAGTAACATGCTCAGCGGAGTCTATGTTTGGGGTAGATCAGGACTGCAGCTACAGGACAAAGGGGAAGTATCTTTAATTAAATCATGCTCTTGCACTTCAATTTGGTACCAGCAGAGCTGGGAATCACTCAAACATATGTGGTAGATGAGGCTTCCCCATCCTTCTGCACCTTTATTGCCTTCGTTTCCATAGCTGCTGTTGGAGAGGGGAGAAACTGTGCTGGAATACTGGTGCAATGCTCAGGAATCCCTGGCTGGAAAGTGCTCATCCACGGCCCGGCTCCGGTGTCGCTGAGGTCTCTGCTTTGCAGCATGATGCACGGGGCTGTCTCGCCACCGGGAATGCTGCTGCCAGCGGGGCTGGAACAAAAGAAAGCTGCATCTGGGAACAAAACCTTGTTGTACCGGCAGTGCTGGCACCCAGGACACAGGGACAGGCCCTGGCTGGCACTTGAACCCACTCCCTGCTGGCCCGGGGTCCGGGGGGGGACAGAGTGGGCAGTGTCCTGAGCCACAGCTCCTCCATTATTCATGAAGGAAAATCCAGCAAGAGCAGGGAGAAGAGAGTTGGAGTTATTAGTAACAGCCATTGTGCCTTCCCCCCTTCACCGGCCCTGGGGATGGGTGGGCTGGAGATAACAAAGGCCTGTAGCAGTGGGGCAGGGGCAGGATGGGGAAGGGTCTTGGGCAGCAGCTCAGTGATTTCTGGCCTCACCCCAGGGGATGCTGATGGAGCCGAGGGGGGCTCAGCACATCCCCTCCAGCACATGGAGACACCTTGGGCTTGGGCTAGAGGAGATGGAGAACTTTAACCTGGGCTCTGGAGAGGGAAAACTGTCTTAAATGGGAAAGGCGAAGGTAGGGGACTGCCTTTGGAATAACTTGTGAGGAGGTGACTTTGGATGTCGAGACATTTACAGTAGGATGGGTGAGAAACTGCTGCTGTGTCCTGCTTGGGGCTGTCTGCATGTCCCAATGGATGTAACCTCGGGATGAGACCTGCTGGTGGCTCTGCCTGTGAGTCCTGTGGGTCTGGCTGCTGAGGACCCCCCTTGCTCTCCGGCTGCCCTGTTTTGCCATGGTTGGATGCTGCCCAGGGCCAGTTAATTGGGGTTTGGTTTCCATTATCACTGTGTCTTCTGACTTTCCTGCTTTCCATTCTTTCCTGAGTCAGGCTGGGATGACGTGTGCATCTAACCCCTTAATTCCTGCTTGTCACTGAGATTGGAGCTGAATAACGCTGCCAGTGCTGGCCTGGAAGCAGCCCATTTCTCTGCAGGGGGTTGGTGCTGGTGTAAATACCAGCTTCACCAGAAGCATATGAACCTTTTGATTTAATTAGGATGCCTCTCTTTTCATCCAGAGAGCTTTAGGGCAAGATGTAAAAGTGCTGTCCTGACTTCTTGGGTTACTGATAAGCTTCTTTCTTGCAAAAGGAGTTGCAGTAATCTGGGTGTAAGCTGATTGTAGCCTCCTGCTCCGTCGTGCTGTGCTGTGGGTTTGTTTGGATCCAAACTGCTTATTCCAGAGCACCTATAGATGCACCTCCCCAGGCAGACAGGGAGCAGGGGGAGCAGAGCAGTTACCATGGTGGGCTCTGCCTGTACGCCTGCACCACAGGGAGCCCCAAGGCAGTGCAGGCAGGAGACACTTGCACCCTGCAGCCTCTGGGCACAAGGAGATGGAGATGATGGAGGTGAGCTCCTTGGGGAGGTGATTAGTGTCATCTTCCACAACCTGTGCTGGGTGTTTTCACTGCTGTTTAATGGCAGGCTTTGTCTGTTGTGCTGAATGCTTCAGCTCTTGAGGACCTAGAAAGCTCCATGCACAGAGCACAGCCCGCATGTATGAGCTGGTGACCAGGAAATCTGCCTCCCTGCTCTTCCCCTCTGCCCAGGAGGGTTTGTGAGCTGTGTGGTGCAAGGAGGATGCTGCGTCTCGCTGCTGGAGGATCCCAGCAATGGCTGACCCATCCCAGCACAGATTCAGCCCTTAGACCTCCCTGTGCTGTGGGGATGGGAGCTGCTCTCTGAGCTGCTCCAGGTTCTGACACAGGCAGAATGGTCAGATGGTTTGGGTGTAATTACAGCCAGGTTGCTCTGGAGATGTTGTGTCAGGTTCTATACATGAGTCCTACCTGTCTGTTGCTGTCATTTGAGCTGATTAAAATGAAAACCTCTTGAAAGATTGAATGGGTAAACCTATCCCGAAAGTGTTGATAGCAACAACCGGCTTTCAGTGTGGCTGGTTTGCTTTCAGAGTATGCTCCATCAGACATCTGTTCATAGGATCCCAGACTGGGTTGGGTTGAAGGGACCTCAAAGCTTCTCCAGCTCCAACCCCTGCCATGGCAGGGACCCCTTCCATAGAGCAGCTTGCTGCAAGCCCCTGTGTCCAACCTGGCCTTGAGCACTGCCAGGGATGGGGCAGCCACAGCTTCTCTGGGCACCCTCACAGGGAAGAGCTTCTGCCTCAGAGCTCAGCTCAGTCTCCCCTCAGGCAGGTTCAAGCCATTCCCCTTGGCCTGCCTTTATATGCCTCATGGAGCTGGAGCTGCCTGCAGATCCATGAACGCAGCTCAAGTCCCAGCTTTCCCCTGCCTGTGCAGTATCTAAATTTGGGAAAGCAGAAACTCTGCTTTCTCTCTGCATGAGCTCGGTTTTGCTGCCTTTTGTGTTCCTCCTCCCTGACATCTTTCTTTCCATACCCGTAATTGTGCCGTGCAGCCCCAGTGCTGGAAGTCAGCTGGAAATTACACTCCCAGGGCTCCCCGCTGGGCTGGGCCGGTGGAGATGCCACAAGAGCCGTTTGTCACCCGTGAGATACCCAGCAGGCAGTGTGCTGGGGAACAGTGGAAAGCTGGAATGTGCAGCCCGCCCACCTGCATCCCACATCCCAGTAGTGACCTGGCTGGCATGAGCATCCCCGGATAGAGCAGGGCCAGCCGTGTCCCACGGTGCTGTGCTGAGCTGATCGCACTGCTTGGAGGGTGGCAAACCCGTTCCCATGTGTGTGTCTCTGTAGGGAGAATTGGCACAAAACTCCACGGAAAATAATGAGCACGACATAGCTGAAGTGAAGCTGTCGGATGGGTAATGGACTCCCTGAGGTGCAGCAGGGCTCTGGGTGGTGCTGACCTTCTTTTCTGCTATGGCTCCAGCAAACCCCCTGTGCCTGCTCCAGAGGGATGGGGAGAAGCTGCCCCTGAGCCACGGGAGCAGGGCCCTGCAGTTCTCAGTGTGAAATGCTTCTTGGTGGGCTGGGAAGGGTGAGGAGGCTTCTGGTGTCTCAACCATCATGGAATTGTGGCAGGAAAGGGGTGGCTTAGGAGTGGCTTGGGGCTGCCCCCTCTATCCATAGCATTGCTGCATCTTTGTGGTGGTCTGCGGCCTCCAATCACGTTTTGGTGTGAAATCGGGTTTGACATTTGCAATAAACGAGTAATCATAATAAAATAAGTAAAAATAATATTAAAAAAAGTAAAAATACCAAAAAAACCCCAAATGGGGTCAGAAATGTGACGGGAGCAGCTCATGGGGCTTGGGCTGCAGCAGGAGCAGTGATGGGGGGACCCGTCTCTGCCAACTGCTCAGGGGCTCCTCCAACAAAAAGCACTGAGGGGCCGGTGCTGCAGAGCTGCCATCACTGGGATGGGCTCTTTCCATCTTCTAATAGCAAATGAACAGCCTTTTGCCAGGGGGGGCAGGGAGGAAGGTCCTTGTTCCCCCCCCTTCCCTGGCAGGGCTGGGGGGGGAGCGTGCTTCAGAGGGCTCCTTGGGGCTCCCACTAATTCCTCATGAACAATTTTTAGCTCAGGAGCAGCTTCTCCCCCTTCTCTGCTCATGTGGATGCTCCTGCACGTGGCTGCGGGTTGCCATGGCCACAGGCTCCCATGGGATGCGAGTGGCTGCAGGAAGAGCTGGGGGATTGTGACCCCCAGAAAGGGATCCAGCATCCTTCAGGGGTGTCTGCTGCTCCAAACTGCCCCACTTGGGTCTCAGTGTGGGACTCGGTGGTGCTCCAGATCCTAAATGGATTCATGCCTCCCTGTGTGCTCCCAGGCAGGAGATGATGCTGCCTGCTTCCTTCCTGCTGTGTGGAAATCCTCAGTTTTCCACAACTAAGCACACTGCTTCATGGAATACAGAATTCCAGGTTGGAAGGGACCTCAAGGATCATCTGATCCAACCTCTCTTGGCAAAGCACGCAAAGGGTTACAGATGCCTGCAGGTTTTGACCAGCTTCTTAGGCTGGGAGCAGGGCTGGGAGGCAGATATTATGGGAATTGTATGCATGCCTGAGCAGGAGGGAGGCTCGGCTGCTTGGCATCCGCTTGTCACATGGGGCTGTTTGGATGCCAGGGGAAGGATCCTGAGGTTGCCACCCAGAATAGATGCTTGTTCTGGAGCCAATTGCCCCCTTTTCCCCAGTGATTCTCAAATAACAGAGCACCAAACTCACCCTGCTCTGAAAATTCCTGGAAAATGCCTGACGCTTTCCTTTCTGTGTTGGAAGGAACGCTTCGGAAGAGCCAGCTAGGAAAATAAGCAGCTGTTTGTGAGGCTAAGATCACAAAGAGCAGAGGTTTATGGACAGTGAAAAGGATTTCTAGCTTTATCAAGCTGCTTCAGCGGGTTTGGTTCTGATGGAGAGACAGCAGGCTGAGGTCCTCAGGGAATAGGGTTTGGGCATCTTCCCATGTCTGAAATGGTGCAGACCTGGTACCTGTGTCCACATTTGTAATAGTAATGTATCAGTGATGGGTTTGCAAGTGCATTCCCTCCTCAGAGAGTGATAAATCCTGCATCACCTCCTGTAGCCAAGTCAGTGATGCTTCCTCTGACAAGAGCACCTGGAAAATGCTGTTATTGTCTCTATGTATATCTGTCTGTCTATCTATCTATCTATCTATCCACACACATATATATTCAGGCAAGAAAAACCAAGTGGTGCTGCTTGGGACCAAGCCGAAGCTCACCATGTGAAGCCCTTTGGTCCCTTCTGATGGGGATGGTATTGCTTTACCATTTTGCTTGTCTGCAAGCGAGCATGAAAATCCCATCCTTAAATTAGAGCGTAACACTTGAGCCTGGAGCTTGGTTGAAATGGGTATAAAGATGCAGCTGGGGAGATACAGGCTGAGCCCAGACGTGGTGAGGCTTGTGGCCAGCTCTCCCTTTGTTCATGTGGGGTTTGAAACAAAACTGCTCGTGTGATAAATGCCTTGCTTTGAAGTGCAGCTTGTTAGGAGTGGAGCTGGCAGTAGGGCTGGGAGGCAAAACTGAGCTCTCATCCCTCGTTGTAGCTTCAAGACAATTGAAGCTGGCTCTTGGCCTCTGTTCTTTGAGGGGGTGCAATAAATGAGCTGTGAAGATATCTCTGGGGAGAGATGACTTTATCATTTAAGCATATGCTTGCCTTATCAACACCTCTAACCGAGTATTGAAGCGGAGGAACACCAAAGTGGGTCAGGCTCGAGTGCCGTCGGCTCTCACTGGGGTTTTAGTGTGCAGCTCTGTGGTAGTCTGGAAGAAGCCAGGCTTAACTTCCAAGCGCAGCAGCCACAAGCAGCGATACCAGTGCCTGTGTTATGGTACTGGCTCCTGGGGACAGGCAGGACCTGGGCTTGCCCAGCCCCAAGGCTGGTGATGCAGGTGCAATCAGTTCTACACTGATTGGCAGTCAGCGCATTGCATGGTTTGTGTCCTTGTTGATCCAGCTCCATGTGGTCCTCTCTGTGCATTTTGGCTAAGAAACTCAAAGTTACGCTGTCTTTCAGATCAGTTTGTGTGTAGTGTTCCTTCGGATTCTGTTCCACTCTAAGGCCACCACTTGCATAGCTTCTTCAGTGTAGGAATAACGTTGCTTGGGAAACGTCAGTGGTTTGTGCTAGAGGAAAAGAGGAAGAAACTTCCAAAACCCACGTGAAAAACATTTACTATGTTCCATATTGCTTCAGCCAGTGCAGGACATGCGCTGCGTTTCTGCATCATCTCCTGTCCCGAGGGAAGGAACTCGGGAACAGGGGTTTGGAAAGCCCAGGGACGGGTCGTGTCCTGAGCCCAGTGCCTGGCTGGCTCCTCCAAGCTCTATTCAGGCAGTGTTGCAGGCAGGGCAGGCAGCCTGTCTGGCTGGAGCCTGGCCGGGATGGGATGGGAAGCATTGGGATGCTTTGGCTGAGTGGTGCTAAGCACCAGCAACCCCTGTAGCTCCTGCCAGAGGTGATCCTGGGTCTTATCCAGTGGGATCATTTCTCTCCAAGTACTGTGAAGGGAAAGAGCCTTCAAATATTTTCCTAGGAAACCAAAGCCGGATTTCAGCTCAGTCTCAGTGAGAGATTTGTACCGGCAAGGGTTTGTAGGACACAGGATTCTGATGTTCCTGTGGGGTGCTGGGAATGTTTTGCAGCCCAGAGAAGGCAGGGAAAGCCGGCAGGGAAAGCCTGCAGGGCCAGGCCAAGGGGAATGGCTTGAACCTGCCTGAGGGGAGCCTGAGCTGAGCTCTGAGGCAGAAGCTGTTCCCTGTGAGGGTGCTGAGGCGCTGGCACAGGGTGATGGCCCAGAGAAGCTGTGGCTGCCCCATCCCTGGCAGTGCTCAAGGCCAGGTTGGACACAGGGGCTTGGNTGAGGGTGCTGCTGGCACAGGGTGATGGCCCAGAGAAGCTGTGGCTGCCCCATCCCTGGCAGTGCTCAAGGCCAGGTTGAACACAGGGGCTTGGAGCAAGCTGCTCTATGGAAGGGGACCCTGCCTGTGGCAGGGCTTGGAACTGGAGGAGCTTTAAGGTCCCTTCAACCCAAACCAGGCTGGGATCCTATGCAGTACAAAGCCCCAGCCTGGCCTTCCGATATGGATACACATCCTTTTTCTTTTCCTTTTAAGCACAGTAAACAAATAATCCCCATCCTGCATCCTGTATTCAATCCTGAAGGTTAAAAGCTGGTTTTGTGCCAGCTTCGTTCTGTAGAAGCCAAATGCTTCTACCAATTAGCTTGTTACTGCTTTGGAGGGGGCTCAGGAGGCAGATGGAGTGGCTGTGCTGGCAATATTAATGACTATGGCAAAGGGTGAGAGTTTGATGCAGAGTAATGTGCAAACTTGTGAAAGTATTGCTGAAATACTGGAGAATGGTGTTTCCCTTCTGGGTACTGGAGAACGTGTGATTTCGCAGGTCTCTGCTATCCCAGGCTAAAACACAGTCTGTTGGCAAAGGCTGTTGATGCCTCGCATCTGAAGGACAGGCAGTGAGGATGGGGATCCTAAAACGTTATTGAGGCCGATGGGGGACATGTGGACCACTGACTCTGGGTTGCCAACTGCTTCTGTTGGGAAATGAACTACTTGCAAGCGTTGGGCTGAGGGAGAAGGCACCCAGCCTGCCCAGGTCGGGGTGCTGGGTACGAGGCAGGGGATGACATGGAGCTGGCTTGACTTGAACTGTAACTCATCAGAGCGTTGAGGTCTCTGTCAAACTTCCACTGAACTTGGAAGAGCTGAGTGTCTCCAGCAGGAGCAAAGGGATGCTCAGCTGGGTCTGAAATGGGACTTGTGAGGGGAATGCAGGTAAGAGGTAATGATCTCCTTCCTGTGACTCCCCACATGGAATCGGGGTCTAAGTAAGCATCCACAGTGCAGGGAAAGCCCATTTCAAAAGCTAATCCAGCGTCCCTGATGGAGCCAGACTTGCAGATGGCCTTGCTTGCCTCTTTAGATAAGGTCCTGAAGAATCATTCCCAGTCCCCTCCCGTTTCTCCAACCTGTTCTGGGCCATTGTCCCGTTTAAAGGCTGCCCGTGAGATGGCTCAGGGAGGAAATGTCAGATCTGCTGCTGCTTTGCTCTGTCACCGCTGCCGAAGCGCCTGGGGTTGGAGCTGAAATGTCAGAGGCATTTTGCGGACCATGGGAACCAGATGTGCTCCGAGCCTGTGGCTGGGAAGAGCAGAGCAGTGTGGTCACGTACAGTGACTCTCGCTGGGAGAGGGATCCCTGGGTTTGGGCTGATACCCACTGTAAGGATGGGGAGGAATGCCACGCTCCATGCACTGGGGCTTCATGGGCTGCGGGTGGTGGAGGGAGGGCAGCATCTGGCAGCTGCCTGCATGTGGTGAAGAGCTGTAAGGGGATACGGCAGCCTGAGGACCCTGGGCCAGACTGCGGGGAAGAGCTGGTGCCTGTGAGTACAGCTCGCTTACGGGGCTGGTCACCAGGAGGCATGTTCCTGCCTTGTCGGTGACAGCTCCGTGTTTGATCCGATTACAGACAGGGTGAGATGGAGCCTGGGACCTGGCTGGAGCCTCGGGTGGCTTTGGGGGGTGCTGGATGAGGGGGACAGGTTGGGAGTGTTGCAGTTGAAAGGATGGGAGAGGCTGTGAAGGGGGAGCAGAGCCTGTGTGTTCCTAGGGATGTACCTATGGGGTTGCATAGGTGGGTCCTCAGGGACGTCAGCATCTCTGCCACCCATGCCCTGTCCTGCTCCTGTGTGGTGTTCCTGCTGGGAATGTGGCATTCCCAGCTCTTTGGAAAGTGCATGGCAGGTGGGGTGGCTGCACCATCCTGAGCTCTGTGATGAGGTGAGGAAGGACTTGCCCTACGATGCTGCCCAGTGGCTCAGAGCTGGTCGCACCCTTGGTGCTGTTGCTGCCTCCTGTTCCCCAGGGCAAACCCCTCCTGGTAGCTGTTGTCAGAGCTCTTCTGGGCTTATCCCACCCATGAGCATTAAAGCTTTTATGCTCGACTCCTTCACCCTTTGAATGCTACAATTATCAGAGTCCCAGCCTGGTTTGTGTTGGAAGGGACCTTAAAGCTCCTCCAGCTCCAAGCCCTGCCATGGCAGGGATCCCTTCCATAGAGCAGCTTGCTCCAAGCCCCT